>APFE030849083.1:53905-80328 GCA_000404065.3 Pinus taeda | reverse complement strand
TTACTTTTTTACTCCAAAAATGGTGAATCATCCCCCATGGTTGACATCATCATCTTGAATCCTATTGATTTTTATAAATTTTATTTTGCTTGTACATTTTTCTTAGGAGGCCTATTTTAGACCTCAAAATTCCCCTAATGAAATCACATGTTCACTGCTAGAGTCATCTTCTTGGACTAACACCATGCCAATAGTGGCATCGGATGCAACTAGGTATAGAAGGTAATCTCGATGATAATTAGTTGGATGCAGCAATGGAACATTATTCAATTTGTGTTTTAATTCATCAAAATCTTTTTTATCAAGCTCATCCCAGAAAAATGGAATGCCCCTTTTCAACAGTCAAGTAAAATCCTGGGTTAATTCAGCATAATTATGGACGAATCTACGCAAAATGTTTTTTTTCCCTTGCAAACTCTAGAGTTGTCGAAGACTAGAAGGAGGAGGAAAATTCATAATTGCCTCTACCTTAAGAGGTCAACACAAATGCTTTCTTTCAAAACGATGAATCCTAGAAGCCGACTTGATTGCACACAAAAAACGCATTTGTGCGGATTCAAATGAATATTGCAATAACTGCACCTAATGAAAATTTCTTTCAAGTGCAATGGGTGATATTTTATTTTCATTGAATGAGGTGGAAACTAATCTATATAAGGTTGAACAATATTCTTGATACCATGGAATGCATAAAACATGGCTAGCTATAAAGTTGCGTTAGCATTTTTCAGGCCAAATGGGAGTTTGCGATAAGAAAAAGTTCCCCATGTGTAAATAAATGCGGTTTTATACTGATCGGCGTGATTATTTGTATCTAATTGTAGCCGAAAAATCCATACATAAAAGATAAAATCTCATTGCCAGCATAGTCATCAACAATCTAGTCCATATATAGAGTTGGATAATTGTCTTTAGGACAAGATTTATTAATATCTCTGCAATTGACACATACTTGAATAGTTCCTTGTTTCTTATTAATAGGTACAATGTTTGATACCCAATCAGCTAAAGGAACAGGGTAAATGAATTATGCTTTCAATATTTTTTCAGCCTCAGTTTGTATAGTGACAGCTTTTCGTGGATGTATGGGACGTAATCATTGTCTCACAAGCTTATCATATCGATAAGTTTTTATCTCATGTACAACTATACTAGGGTCGATTCTTAGCATGCGGGGAGTATGTTTATCTAATTGTAGCCAGAAAATCCATCCACAAAAGAGAAAAATACATTCCCAGCATAGTCATCAACAATTTGGTCGATATACAGAGTTGAATATTTGTCTGTAGGACAAGCTTAATTAATATCTCTATAGTTGATGCATATTGAATAGTTCCTTCTTATCAGCAGGTACAATTTTCTATACCTAATCAGTAAAAGGAAAACGGTAAATGAATCCTGCTTTCAATAGTTTTTCAACCTCAGTTTGTATAGCGGCAGCTTTTCGTGGATGTATGGGACGTAATCGTTGTCTCACAAGCTTAGCATCCGGATAAGTTTTCATCTCATGTACGACTCTACTAGGGTCAATTCGTGACATTTCTTTGTAAAACCAAGCAAAAATGTTGTGGAATTCATGACATAGGGCTTTATAAGTCTAAATTTCTTCAAAAGAACAAGAAGCTTCTATATGAATATTTTAGTCATCCCTGGTTTCACCGAGATTTTTATGGGTATCACTGTCGAAATGTTTCCCAAATTATATTCAGAATCAGAAGAAAGAATAGATATTGGAAATAAAGGATCACTAATAATCTCAGATGAAAACATAGATGAGAAATTATTATCAATTTTTTTAAAATATTGTAAGAAGTATGAACGGTGATGAGAATCATCCTATGGTGTTTCGTCCAAAGTCATAACTTCCATAATCCCTTCATAAGTTGAAAATTCTTTTTCAAAAGGAATAGGCATAGAAATTGGTTCCAAGCATGACAAATGAGAATATTCATCGATAATTGTATTCATTCGATTGTTTTCATATGTGGATAGGTTTAAAAAAGGTTGAACTCCCTCATAAGGCAACTCAAAAGGACTAAGAGGAATCTCACTACCATATAAGACTAATTCTGACTCTAAAGGTACTTTCCATGGATCTTCTGGTTCAAAAACTTGATGTAATCATATTAATCTAGGTAACATTATGAGGGAAATTGGGTGGCGAGAATGTGAAATTTCCCATCAAAGATGAGTCTTTAAGAAGACCAACACCAACTTCTTCATACCGAGTAGTTGATTTTCCAACAAAAAGCACACTACCAATGGAATTAGGGTCTGGTGTATATTATGACAATTGGTCTACCATCAAAATCCTTCCTTTGTGATGAAATATGATCATCCTAAAATACGAGGAGACTACTGCTGACATAGCATAAGTCTAGCTTTGATGAAGGAAAAGGTTGTAGTCAAGTTGAGCATCAACAACCTCAACTTCAACTACAACTGTTTTACCCTCTAATTCTATTGGTAAATAATTTAAAATATGAAAAGGATGAAAACCCCTTCCATCAAAGGTTTTCAAAGTTGTGGGAGATTGATTGATTGTTGAAGAGCCTAAAGCTTTCCAACATGTAATGGACATAATACATGTCAACGCTCCTTTGCCAATCACTATTTGAAAAACTCGCCAAGTTTTGACATGGAATGGTATCCGAAATGCCAGTTGATGTGGGAGACGTGGAACATGATTCTCGAGATAAAAAAAAAAATTAAATTGGATTCTTGAGGATCTACTACTCCAATATCTGATAATAATAATTTCATTTGTGTCTGAAAAGTCTGCAACACTTCCAGATCTGACATTGTCGAAGGTGACATAGCCAAATCTTCAACAATATTGTAATTCCGAGTAGCCCTAGCATGAGGATTAAAGGTTAACTTTCGAAGAACACCCTTAGGAGGCAATTGAATTATCATGTCAGGGTTTGGTTTTTCAATGTGTAATGGTTTAGAAGAAGGAGGGGTAGATGTGGAAGTTTGACTAGGTGAATTGGAATCATCTCCATCTTCAATAGGTCTCTTTGATTCATAGTATTTAGATCTCGTTGCTACCATAACTTTTGAAGACATCATCATGGTATATGTTGATGTGGAAGAGGAATATTGGTTATGAGAAACTATATTTCTTTCTTGAGGAGGGAAATGATCCTTCAAAATAGTGGGAGTGGATGAACTTTGATATATTTAGAAACTTCGGCGTGATAAGGGAACTCAGTGTAATTATCTTCATCACAAATTAAACAAGGATATCGAGGTTTCTTCTTTTCATTAGATGGTTTGGTCTTTCTTTATTTATCCTTAGAAGGAGTGTGTTGTTTATATTTTTCTGGACCCTTTTTCTTACCTCTGGATTGCTTACTTTCACGAGTAGATAATTCCACACCGTTTATTTCAGAAGTAATTTTAGGAGAAGGATCTTCTTCGAGTGAATGAGGTAAAGCCAAAATATGAGTTTTCTTAGGTTATTTCTTTTTATTCTTAAAATTTTGGCTAACATAACCAATCATACCATCTACAACATTTGATACTATTAGGGTTGGATTAGTTTGACTGGGATAGGGTAAATCTAGGATATTTTCATACAAAGTACCCGACTGAGGATAAACAAGAACTAGGTATTGAGCACGAGAAATAACTTTCTCCTCAATTAATACACCACCTTTGGCAACATCTTCAGTAATCACTACCAAAAATGATTTTATGAACCATTGAGCTAGAATCTAGTTCGGGATATAAACTTTAACAAAACGATGTCTTCATCTCCGTTCGTGAATGTGATCTGAGATATGATTTGACGTTGACTATTTTAGAGATGTTAAAAGTTCAATTCCATTATCGTATTGAATTGGTAACTGAAAGTGTGTCAAAAAGGTAGTATCAAGGGCATTGAATGTATTGAAGGAATCTCGTGGAAATTATACATACCATTTGGTTGCTGAACTGATTAAGGTTCGTGGAAAAAGCCATAATCTAATAGAATCACTAGTTAATGAATTGGACACGCACCAAAGATGATAAGTCATAACATGATTTGACAGGTCTTCTCTTGATTTAACTTCAAACTTAGGAATGTCACCGGCAAACTTTGTAGGAATAGCGGGCTAATACGATAGGTAGTAAATGGGATCATTGGTTAACCTCGATAGGTATGATAAATCCAAAGTTGCAATAAATGGTAACTAACACTTATGATCTTGTTTTTCATACTGATAACCCTGAGGGACAAGTCCTATACCTAGAGGAGGATATCCAGGATATCCTAGAATAGCCTAAGTAGTTGGAATTTTCATACCTCCTAGATATCTAGGATGAGCCATACCAAATTGCAGTTGAATAGGTACTTGAAAAGTATGACCTAGGTATGGTTGATTCTAAAATGGAGGACCCCAACCCGTTTGACCTTGAATGAACTGTCCCTGATAGGGTTGACTCTGCAAAGGTTGACCTTGGAGAAACTGGGTTTGAAAGGGCTAACCTTGAACAAATTGACTCTGTGGTTGGCCTTGCAAAGTTTTCCCTTGAAATGACATTTGAATGTATGGCATACTAGGTTGTATGAGAGGTATTTGGGGAATATACTGAATCGTAGAAGCAGTTTGATAAGTAGATACCTGAGGCATAGCCGGAGTAGTTGATTGCGACATTACTTGAGAAGTAAAGGGAACAGTTACCTGCGATACTCCTAGGATGGGATTTCATGGTGAACTCATGATTGGAGTTTGTACATACATAAACACAGCAGACTGAACCAGGTTTTGAGGAGTACTTGGAATAGGTTGCTGCAATGTTTGTTGAATAGGTGTTGATGGACTAGTATGAAGAGGTTGTTAGACTTGAATAGGAATGCGTTGAACAAGAATTTGATGGATATGTTGTCTAACGAGATGAAAAGTTTGAGGCATAATAGGTTGACTGAAACCAGTTTGAGGCATCTGACCATAATTGGGATAATTTCCGAAAGGAGGTTTCCCTCCACATATTGGATAAGTTCCAACTAAAGGTTTTCCTCCTGTAGGAGGATATGAAGGTTGCTCCCCAAGGGGGTTGAAACTGCTTGTTGGGTTTGTTTAAGGATTACTTATGTTTCTAGAAATCATATTAATGTAATAATTAAATGTCAAATCCTAAAGTGTAGGATCAGTTAACCCAGTTCATATAGTTAAATGTTGATTTGAGGGAGAAGCTCTTGAATATTTTCCAGAAAGAGATTGATATCCAGGAGGCATTGATGAGCCACAATATAAAGTTGACTCCGGAGAAGTACAAAACATAGATGTGTCTGATGAAATACTTCGAAATCCATTCTAGACCAACCAAAACTTGGTATGTAGAAATTTCCCACCTGTAGATCACCTGGTAATGCAATGTACTAAAGAAAAACACCTGATCTACTTCTACAAAACAATATAACGGAAGCTTAATCAAACATGAGCAACATCAAGCATGAATAGATATAACTGAGAATGAGAAGTAATCAACCATAACACACAAGATATATCACTGGGGAAAGCACCAACCTAAAACCCCAACTCTGTATTATCATACAAGTGGAAATCTTGTTCAAGTTACAAAAATAATTAGCTCCCAAGCTATCCACATCTCTCTACACTCAAACAATACTACTCACAGACTCAATAGACATAGAATATATCTTCCTCAAGCCCTCCAAGCCTCCTATTTCCTTGTGCAGTTTTGATTGGGGTCCAATGATATCACATGTGTGAATTGGCCTCATCACACTCACTGTAAGCTCAGGTCGAACTGTGCAATCCATAAGGAATAATATTCCTTCTGCATGCAAGGAATATTCACCAAGGAATATCCTAGCAACTAATAGTACACTGTCCCTCCATCTGATCTCAACTGGGTCTCTGACTGAATTGACATGCATGAGTTATCCATGAGTGAATACTCAGTTATTTGAATTACAGTTGTTACATGCATGCAAGCATTAACTAACTGAACTCTCATTAATTTAACAGACTATTAAATTAATATAACTAGACTTGACTAAGTTAAACTACGTCAGCTAATTACAACTCAATATTACAACTCATCCTTATCTCTTTAACTGAAGGTTAAATTCCTCAATCAATGGAGAAACTGCTGCATGTGCTCACATAGACTTCAAGTTTGATTTTCCTTAACTAATTAACTCAAGATGAATTAATTAATTAATTTCCAAATTGCTGTTGATATCAAATTCGAATTTTACTTCCTATGTTTAGTCCAGGGACTGACTAAAATAAGAATCCATCATGAACTGCTAAAAATAGTTCTACTTTTAGCACTTTCGTTTTTCATTCCTTGTTGCTCAATCCAACACTGGTACCCAAACTGTTATTTTTAACACTTCTATTTTTAGCATTTCTTGTTGCACATTTTTCAACACTCCCTCCCAACAAGAAAGGCTTCCTCTCGAACCCGATCCTATAACTCTGGAATGTTCTGCATGCAACACTTCTACCAAGTGTGGTTCCCCCAGTAACTCTCGGAACAAAAAACTCCCCACTGACCTCTCTGTTGGGTTAGAAACATACTTTGATGCTGAAGCTCTACCTGCTGTTGACAAGTGCTCCCCCTTTGACCTCTGAGCTGCTGCAACTCTCCATGCATCTCGCACCGTTGCAGCCTCCTATCTCTACACAATCCTAGGACTCTTGCACTATAGTTCTCTCTGCCACTCCATTCGCATCTGTCTCTACCCAATCAGTTAGTCCTCCTACTCCTCATTGGGGCTGCTGTAGCAAGGTTGAATCAAAGAGGTTGGGTACCTCAAGGATCTTGCCCCTCTTCGTTGGGATGATCACTCCACATTGCCCCACCTACTACTTGGAGTTATGGCTAGATGTGATTCCTCTGCTTGTGAGAAACCTCGGGCAACAAACCTTGCCTTGTGTTTCTCAACACTGCAATCAGCTGCCTACTTTACCTTGTAAAGCCATCGGGAACTAACAGCTGACTTGTTCCCAAGTCTAGGGACAACATCCCACACACTTTTCCGTATGATAGAATCGTACTCTTCTACAATTGCATCAACCCAGACTGGTTGCTGCATTGCCTCCTGAAAAAAAGAAGGTTCGGTCACTACACACTCCCCAACCAGGGCCATGTAGCTAGTGTATCTCTCGGGAGATCTCCTCTGTTTGTGCTGAGAGGATGGTTGCCCCACATTATCTCTCACATCTAGCATCAATCTGTCAGCTTCCAGTGAGCGTTTCCACCCATCTCTGGAAGACTCTCCAGCAGTGGTCGTCTCCACTACTAGATCCTCTGCATGTGGCTGATCCACATCATCAGGAGGCTCCTCCTCCTTTGGAACTAAAAGTTCCTCATTGCCATGCAACTTAAGCTCCATCTCAAGTGACATTCGCATCGCTCTCTGCTAATCAAACTCCAAATCCCTGTGCGCTACAGTCCTTTGACTCGCAGGAAGAAACACACGATAGTTGTGGGGTGTATCTGTGTACCCCACAAGTATCCCCAACTCAGCTATTGGGTCTAGCTTCTTCCAAGCATCTTTGGTAACATGACAAAAAATGGGTGATCCAAAGATACGAAAGTGACTCACATCTGGTCGCTTCCCTGAAAAAGCCTCCATAGGTGTCTTCATCCCCAAAACACGATGAGGACTTCTGTTCTCAAGATACACTATTGTATTGCATGCCTCAGCCCACAGATGAAGTGGTAGGCTTCGGTCATGCAACATCGCTCAAGTTGCTCCTACAATAGATCTATTCTTCCTTTCAGCCACCCCATTCTGTTGTGGGCTATGAGGTGCCATTAGTTCCTATCTAATTGCTTCTGCAGCACAGAAGTCTTTAAACTGCTGGGAAATATACTCTCCACCATTGTCACTATGCAAGGATTTTACTTTCTTCCCATATTCTTTCTCTGTCGAGGCTTTAGACTCCCAAAACCTAAAGAACGTTTGATCCTTCTTTTGCATAAAGTAGATCCAGCATCTACGAGAAAAATCATCAATGAAAATAACATAGTACCTTTATTTAGTGTTGGAGGTTGTAGAGAATGGTCCACATACATTTCAGTGAACTCGCTCCAAGATTTCTCCAACTCTACTATCCCAATCCTGAAAGGAAGCTTTCGCATGCTTACTCAGGGTGCATCCTTTGAATGTGTCTGTTTGCTCTAGTTTTCCCTTAGGTAAGCGATAGAAATTTGTTGCATGATCTTCAAGGCCCTGTGATGCAAGTGGCCCAGTCTTCTATGCCACAGTTCACCAACATCTTGGCTTTGCACCACCTCTGCTTTGGAACTTAGTGTAGCACAGTCATCTACCTCTAGCTTGTAGAGATTATTTACCTAAATCCCTATTCGCTTGGTCTGTCTAGTGTCGATATGCCTCAAGAACACTTTTCCTTTACTAAAGACTACATCATAGCCATTATCTTCTAGCATAGCAACAGACACAAGATTCTTTTTCAAACCTAGTACATATTTAATAGCAAATAGGGTGAGAGGAGCACCATGCTCCCTCTAAAACACAACTGTACCTTCATCGGAGACACATTATTTTCCATCATCGCCCATCTCGATCCGCATCTGGAGATCCTTCTCCTCCAATGTACTGAAAATATTATTGTCACGCAACATTTGGAAAGAAGCTCCACTGTCCAAGTACCAAACACATCCCATCATGGATGAAACCATGCATGCGATAAGCGAGAAATCTAGCTCAAATTATGAAGCTAGTGCATCACCATCAGATCCCTTTGAGGAATCCTTCTTGGATTTATTCTGTGGGCAATGCATAGCATAATCGCCCACTTCATGACAGTGAAAGCATCGCACGTTCGACTTGTCAACCTTCTTCCCACCATGAGAAGATTTGGATTGGGACACCTTCCCTTTCCCTTTCTTAGCTTTACTCGCTAAAGCTAGATTTTTTTCATCATCTTGTTTTGATGAAAATCCATCCCTGGTGCTCCGCCTTATCTCCTCTTATGTTAAGTCTGACTAAAGTCATTCCCAATCTCGCAGTTTCTCTCTTCCATTAACCAAGTCCTGGTAGCTATTCCAACTCTTAGGAAGACCGAGGAGTGCTAGACTCACCAGGTCGTCATCAACAGTCACAACCCCTACACTTGCAAGCTCATCCTTGTAGGTGGTGAGCTTGTTCAAGAACATAGAGATTGTGTCACCCTTTTCGAACTTGATCTTGTGAGGTTTGTCCTTCAACGCCAGCTTCCTCTAATCGCTGTTATTCTGATAAATATCTTTCAATGGTTTCCACATCGAAAATGGAGTCTCCTTCCCATGGAGGCTCGAGACAATGTGATCTTGAACTCCCTCCAGGAGGATTCTCCTTGCTTTAGCCACACACTTTTTCCATTCCGCTAGTTGAGAAGCATCAGTCAGCTTTTGGACTTCTTGATCAATGAATTCCTTGAGACCGTTATCTTCCAATACTGCCTCCATGCGATCCTTCCAGGCTATATAATTCAAACTGCCATCAAGGGCATATTCGAGTCCCAAACCACTGAACGCCATTGGTCGAAATAGATGTGATAAGAACTCAATTCAATATTCAAAAACCAAAATTCGTACTTCTCCTGCTATTGTATTGTTCTTCCTTAATCACCTTTGCTCATACCATGTAGAAATTTCCCACCTGTAGATCACCTGGTAATGCAATGTACTAAAGTAAAACACTTGATCCATTCTACAAAACAATCTAGCGGAAGCTTAATCTAACATGAGCAACATCAAGCATGAACAGATACAACTGAGAATCAGAAGTAATCAACCATAACACAGAAGATATATCACTGGGGAAAGCACCAACCTAAAGTATTATCATACAAGCATAAATCTTGTTCAAGTTACAAAAATAATTAGCTCTCAATCTATCCAGATCTCTCTGCACTCAAACAATACTGCTCATAGACTCAATAGACATAGAATATATCTTACTCAAGCCCTCCAAGCCTCCTATTTCCTTGCACAGTTTTGATTGGGGTCCAATGATATCACATGTGTGAATTGCCCTCATCACACTCACTGTAACCTCAAGTCCAACTGCTCAATCCATAAGGAATAATATTCCTTCTGCATGCAAGGAACATCCTAGCAACTAACAGTACATAGTCCCTCCATCTGATCTCAACTGGGTCTCTGACTGAACTGACATGAATGAGTTATCCATGAGTGAATACTCAGTTATCTGAATTACAGTAGTTACATGCATGTAAGCATTGACTAACTGATCTCTCATTAATTTAACAAACTGTTAAATTAATCTAACTAGACTTGACTAATTTAAACTAAGTCAACTGATTACAACTCAATAATACAACTCATTCTTATCTCTTTAGCTAAAGGTTAAATTCCTCAATCAATGGAGAAATTGTAGCATGTGCTTACATAGACTTCAAGTTTGATTTTCCTTAACTAATTAACTCAAGACGAATTAATTAATTAATTTCCAAACTATTGTTGATATCAAATTCGAATTTTACTTCCTATGTTTAGTCCAGGGAGTAACTAAAATAAGAATCCATCCTGAACTTCTAAAAATAGAACTTCTATTTTTAGCACTTCCATTTTTCATTCCTTGTTTCTCAATCCAACATTGGTACCCAAATTGCTATTTTTAGCACTTCTATTTTTAGCATTTCTCATTGCACATTTTTCAACATGGTACAGTAGAGTAAGGAATCGTGCAACATGGAATACCTTGTCCTAAAAAGTCCAAGGGTGTGAAATAAAAAGGGTCGGGGTGAAGAGACCTAAAGAGAAGTTCTGAAATATCTATTGATTCACTGATAGAAACTGGTGTGTGAGGTGATTATTCTTCTTCGTCTGAGGCAATTTCTTTGATGCTAATGATACCAGGAGGGAGACTCTCATTGCTAATCAGTTTTACATGTGGTTAATGTGTAGGACTTGGAGTAGGGGCTATAGCAGCTAAAGGTGATTCAGGTTCATAAATGTCAGACTCGGGTTCTTCAATATCTAGTTTAGTTAATTTTGAATCTAAAACCTCTCTAGTATTTGTTTCTTTTTTAATAAATTTAGTAATTATTAAATCAATTCCTTCTGAGTGTGATTCTATTTTTTGAGGTTGATCAAGTTCAAGTCTTACCACTTTAGATTCTGAAATACTTGATGTTTTTGTTTGATTAATTTCAATTCATGTTACATCACATTCTATAACAATATAAGTTTCAGGTTTTGTTGTAGTCTCGGACCCTCATGCTTTAGACTTTTCAGTTTTGATCTTTTCTAATTGACTTAGTGTATACTCAGGGGGTTGTCCTAGCACCCTATGTAATTGTGTCGGTAATTTAGCCATAATGAAAAATTTTCAATTAATTATTCACACAATATCTAAATTACACCTAAAGTACCTAAAAAGTAAAAACAACATAGAAAGTAACACACACTATAAGTCTAGGAGTTCAAACCATACAAACTGACTCCTCACAGAGATCAATAATTACTAGTTGGCGATGAAATCCCATGTCGCATTGATCAGTGCGAAAAGCTTTATAGAAATGAGCGTTTGGAAATAATTATCCTGACAACCTACTTAATGAAACTCTCTAGTGCAAGTAACTTTTCTTATACCATCTCGAGAAAAAATTGCCCTCCAAAATGTCCAAGTGAGTCTAGTCAGCATTTGTTCTAGGTACAACAAGACCTTCCCTCCATCATCACCTTAGGTAGAGCCCTAGGATTATGGTCACTTAGTTTACCAAATACAACAATTTTACCTGGGGTGTTATTCATAGATCGGGCATACATGCAAGGAAAGAATAAAAAGCTCAATCCCCTTGAAGGCTACTCCACATGATCTATTGGAGGTTTACTTTCAAGTGACCCCAATTACCTTTCACTATGTTGTAATATGTGAAAATCACTATATCTTGGCTAGTGAAGTGGGTACAATCACTTCACCAGATTTGACATGATCTCATACTTAACTCATGTGCAAGAAGAGTTTCCCAGAGCAAAACTAAAATAACTGGATTTTCTCTCCCTAGCTCAAGGTTATATTCTATATCTGTAGCTTTGGAAAAATTACTCACTTTCCTATTCCAAAACCATACATGTAAGATGTTGTAGGTGGTAAGAGCCCTAAAAAATGTAAAATTCTAGATGAATTTTAATTAATGATGTATTATTAAGTTGTTCTTCACTCAATAGGTGATGGAGGCAGAACTCATGATATTATGACACGACTCAAAACCTTAACGCACTTTAATATGCAATTTGCAATTTTCAAATTGGATGAAATACCATTTAGAGGAAATAATGAGTTTCTTTGACTTTTTTACAAAACAAAATACAAAACTCACAAATTTTCAAACTTTTCATAAAACAACCAATTTCATCTCTTAGGAAATGAACATGCAAAAGTACACTAAAATCCAAATTTATCTAAAGATCAAATAAACCAAAAATACTCTTTATCATTTATCACTCAAAAATTTCAAGCACACATAAATCAATTAAGAGAGTTGGGAGAAAATTACATTTTCCCTATGAACGCTTTAATTTAATGATATCAGCAGTGTAATCGTGAGAAATTTTCAAAATTGCAGAGCAACAATTCCTTCACAAAAACACTAAATCTCAAGAAACCCTAATTTGCAATTCAATATGGAATTGATCACAAATAATCAAGATTAAAAAGGAAAACTGGTGTATTTGATAGAATAAGACAGGGATATCACAAACTCAAGGATAACCTATCTCATTTTGATCAATCGATAAACCAACTAGAAAAAACCCCAACTAGTTTCTGGAAAAAGACCTAATTCCCAAAAAGCCTTAACAAAGCACTCAAATGAGTTCAGAAGAGACATAAGACCATTCAAACAAGGATAATGAAACTTCAATAAAATTAAATTTAGGTCTGACTTGAAATAAAAGATAAATTTTCAAAAATTTCCAAGGCATGTGGACGTTTGCCATACAAAACAGAGCGCATGCACCGGGTTTCTATGGTGATACCAACACAAGTTTGTGCTCTATTGGTGAACAAAAACAATGCAAATTTCACAAACCCAAGAAAAATAAATTCAATAAATCAACCACAAATATCTAAAATGTCATTAGTTCATCAATACTCAGGTCAAGATAAACTAAAAATATTAGAAAGTAAAACTAAAGAAAAGGAAGAGAACATAAATGTTCCCCAACGGAGTCGCCAATTTGTTACAGGAAACAAATCCCTCTTGCACACAAGAGATATCTCCCTAGATCCTTGACGGTAACTAGAAACAAGTAGACAATTGAACTAACTCTTTCCCTATGTTGGACTTGTTTGAATTATAAGTATTAAAGCCAATGGATGAGCCTCTTACCTATTTCACGAAATGCTCAATGAAGATCCTTGGTTGTGAGTTGATGTAGTTCCTCAATGCTCGATAAGGTTTGCAACCATAAACAATAAAAGGATCAAAAACATCTACAATATAATAATCCAAACAAACTTAACCTATTGATCAAGGAGATTAGGAGTTCAATTTGCCTTAATAACCACTTTACACAATTGTAAACCATTCATCATTTTACTAAGACAATTCAACGGGGAAAATCATTCATTTGTATTAATTAAAGACAAAGAAGAGCCTTAAAACCTTCGTCTTCATATCGCGAGGTTCTTGCCAAATACCTTCAATCTCTTCCTTCGATCATAAGCTTTCCAATCTCAAACTAGCAACATAAGCTTATATTCTCTTAGTTCTGACCTTTTCAATTCCTCTACCCTCTAGTCATTTGATAAGCTAAGAGGAAGAAGTTTTAGATCCAAAAGTGGAGGGTAAGATCCCCTAATTGAGGGACTAGGTTTCCTTGAGGGAAAGGGATTAAGGTGCATCATATGAGGGTTATAGCTCGAATAGTCATCACTTGGAAGATTTAAGTTGGGAAATATTCGACCAACTATGTTTCTAGAATGTACTTTTTATTTTTACTTTCTTTGATTCACCCTCATGGTTTATAGTCGCAGACAAAGCGCAGTTATGCGTTTTTCTCGGAGTGTATTCCAACAAATATGCAGGAATATCTAGGAAAATCAGGGCAGATGATACTTAGCAAGGTGAAGCAGTTATTTTTCCTAACTTTCCCATCTCCTTCAAGATATTTTTGGTCGTTTGACTTCTAAGGGAGTTTAACCATACATGTTCATGGATGGTAAAAGGACCCATAAACTGATCAAGTGTCATGGTGACAATTTAATGTGTAACAAGATCTTATATTCCATGAGCAGGTTGATGAAGAGAACATATATAAACGCTATGAGGAGTGGCACATGCTTTTGCTGATTAAAGACAACAATGAGGAAATTAAACACAACCATGTGCAGCAATAGTAGCAACAACAACAATAAAAGAAGAATCAAGTGATGCAGGTATTGTCAGCAATCCAAGTCCACTAAGGAGTGAACAAGACAGATTTGAGGCAAGTCTACTACCAAGGAGATCAGGTAGGTAGACTCAATTACCAGCAAGGTATAGAGACTATGCTCTTATCACTAGCATTTTAAATGTTGTTGAGCCCTTAAATTATAATTAAGCAAATCAGTATGATGTATGGACGGCAACCATGAAAGAAGAATATGAGTCAATGATTTGAAAAAAAACTTGGGATTTAGTTGAACTGCTAGAAGGGAAATAACCTATAGGTTGTAAATGGTTATATAAACCTAAGTTCAAAGCAGATGGTAGTGTAGAGAAATATAAAGTTAGGTTGGTAGCTAAATGTTACTCATAGAAAGAATGAATTGATTATGAGGAGACCTTTGCTCCTGTATCTAAGTTAAACAGTATTAGGTTTTTAATGGGTTTAGCTACAAAGAATCATTGGAGTCTACACTAGCTAGATGTGAAATCTGCTTTTCTTAATGGAGAATTGAAAGAAGAGTTATATTTAAAACAACCAAAAGGGATTATCAAATAGGGGTAGGAACATTTAGTCTGCAAATTAAAGAAGGAACTATATGGATTGAAATAGGCACCAAGCTCATGGTATGAAAAACTTGACTCCTTTTTCTTGTAGCATAGTTATAAGAGGAGAAAAAACATGCCAAATCTGTATACTTTGTTTGATGAAAAGGAGCAAATTATTTTGATTTCTTTATATGTAGATGATCTAATTATCGTTGGAAATGCCAATGAATTGATTAAATAAATCAACATGTAGATGTCACAAGTTTTTGAAATGAAAGACCTCGGAGAAGTACATTATTGTTTGGGTCTAGAAGTTTGGACAGACTCTGGCTAGACTTTTCTCACTTAAGGAAATTATGTCAGAGGATTATTGAAAAAATTAAGAATGAAACAGTGCAAAGCTACCTTAGTGCCTTTAATCTTAAACTTAGGATTGATGATGATTCTAAAGAGGTGGATGCCATATTGTATAGACAACTAGTTGGGAGTCTTGTTTATTTGACTACAACTAGACCCAACTAAACATTTTCAGTTAGTGTGTTAGGTCAATTCATGTCAAAACCTCTTAAGAATCACTGAGCGATAGCAAAAGGTGTCTTGATATACCTCCAAGGAACCATTGATTTTATTATTAAGTACACTAATTCTTCAAATGTTAATTTGACAGGTTTTTCAAATTCAGACTGGGTAGGAAACTTGGATGACAAAAGATCCATAACAAGTTATGCTTTCAATATCGGGTCCGGGTGATTGTGTGGAGCAGAAAGAAGCAAAGTATTGTATCCTTATCTTCTGCAGAATCAAAGTATTAAGGAATGTGTTCAGCCACATGTGATGCAATTTGGTTGAGGATACTTCTCCATGACGTTGGAGAAGAACAAAAAGATGCTACAATAATCAGATGTAACAACCAAAGCTTAATCAAGCTGGAAAAAAACCCTATGTTTCACAAAAAAATAATATATATTGAAACTCAGTTTCACTTTGTTAGAGAGAAGGTTCAATTTAAAGAAAATTTTATTGAATGTTGTAATACTTATGATAATGCAGAAAATATTTTTACCAAGCCCCTTGGGAGAATTAAATTTGAAATGTTTAGGGAGATGTTAGGAGTACAAGTGAACCCTTTATTCATTAATGGGGAGAGTTGAAAATAATGGAGAATATTGTATTATTGGAGAGAGTTTGTTTCTGAGTCGTACGTATATCCTAGATTAGGATTAGTTCCTATTTTCTAGGATTCAGTTCTAATCTACCTAAAATGATGTAAACTTATATATTTCTAATTTTATGATTAATTGAATAGAGTGTTCTCTGCTTTGGCAGTCTCCAAGTGCAGCTTGCTGACCTGCTAACTGCTAATTTCAAATTATAAATTTCAGCTCCCATTTTTTAACATTTTAATTCTGCATTCATCTTCTGTTGGAATGCTTTTGTAATCATTTTAATAATAATAATAATAATATCCACTTTTAAGGTCACAGCCAAGCCAGACACCAAATTGGTATATGAGGCCCCTTTGTTTGTGGGACAAGGGACCCTCCTCCCCACAACGATTTGACTACGAAGTCTACAAAAGCATACATACTCTACCCCCTTTGGTTTTGAACCTATGACCTCTTAGAAGGAAACACATGCCCTTAAAAACCAGTAAATAGTGTACTTAGAGATGTGTCTGGATGCTTTTTAGTTATTATTCATTAAAATTTTGAAATTATAAATAAATTTTATAAATATGTTTTAATTTACGATTTTCTAGAATTTAATTTAAAATGGAAAAGAATACAATAAATGTGTGCAAAGTTTAATTTAAAAAGGAAAATAATAAAATATAACCTCGGTAATATATCTATAATTCTGTACACATCAAATTGGCTAACAACTTAAGAAATGTAAACTCGATTTATAATGTAGAGAAACTTCAGCAAAATATTATCACAACTTCAAGCCTGTAATCTTGTCTATCTATATATTTTTCTGTTAAAACCTTGATATTGAAAGTCTATTTAAAAGATGTGTTTTATTTTATAATTTGGCGAGATCATTTGAATTGAAAATATCTTTTTTTAGAATAATATTTATGTATATATATATATATATAACCACCATTTTCACCTCCAATCTAATATTTTTTTGTCCTGTTCTAACTTTTAATTAATTACGCAGCTAGGTTTTAATTTGTCATGTGAAAATGACATTCAATAAAATGACAAAACGAAACAATAGTTATTACCATATCATGGTACAATATTCATTCATTGTTTCCACTAAGATTTATTCATTATTTTTTAATCGTTAAGATTTTATTATAGCGGCAAGATATATTGTTTTTTATTTTAGTATAAAAGGCTTGACTTTCAATTAGTTTTGAAATTTCTAAATAAATTTTATAAATTTCATTAAAGTTTTGAAAAACTTAAATATTAAACTGAATATTTGGAAAATCAAAAATAAATTTTGAAATTTTTTAATTTGAAATTCTATTTTCTGATTGGTTCATTTACATGAAATGACTAATTTTATTGTGTTTAAAATTGAATCTCAGAAAATTCTTCTATTCAACCAAGTCTCATAACATTTAATGAAGAGTACACTTATCAAATACGAATATTTATGAAAATGAGTTGTCATTGTATAAAGGACCAAACCAAGTGTCATAACATTTAAGAAAGAGAAATTGAATCTCAGAAAATTCTTCTATCCAACCAAGTCTCATAGCATTTAATGAAGAGTACACTTATCAAATATGAATATTATGAAAATGAGTTGTCATTGTATAAAGTACCAAACCAAGTGTCATAACATTTAAGAAAGAGTAAGCATATCAAATCTAAATTTTATGTTTAATAATTTATTTTTACATCTCACTTTTTATATATTTATTTTTACTGTATATTTTATTAATAAAAATGTATAAGACAATAAATATAGTCATTCATATTTTATTATATTATTTTTAATTTGATAGTTTATAATTTTTTTAATTAATAAATTGGAATAATAAATTTTAATATAAAATAAATAACCATATATTTTTAGTTACAATATGCATTTAAATTAATTTATTTGAATAAATTATTTAGATTTATTTTTAAATAAAATTTATTTATATTTTATTTATTTAGACAATGTTTAATTTATTTTATTGTTTTTTTTCTTATGAAAAAATAATAATGTTGCATTTCAAAAATTTATATATTTATAATTTTTAATACAATTTTTTATATAATAATAATTTAATTTTAAGAGGTATAAATATGATATTATATGTGAGGATATTTTAAATTGGGGTTTATGATTACTATATAACATACTTTATATATACATGGTTTAAGAGGTTTTTAACTCTAAACATTTAAACTAATCTAAATTAGCTATCAATTACATGGTTTTGAAGGTTTTTAACTCTAAATATTTAAATTAATCTAAAATAACTATCAATTACATATTACACTTGTTTCAACTTTAATTAATTAACCTCGGTTTTAATTCATGTAAAGATGCTTTCGTTTATGGCATAAAATTTCAGTATTGAGCATTAATAATGAATTAAACAGAGCTTAAAATATTTTTCATTAATTAAAAGGCATATATATCACACTTATATAAGAAGTTATTAGATTTAACATTTTCTAAACAATAAAGTAGTTGTTGAGGAAATATATCAATAGACTCCAACAAACTAACAAACCAACTCTGTTTATTTGCTATTGCAAAGCTATCTCCAAGTCCTTCCCTTAACGATTGCATTATTGCATGAATTACATTCCACATATAAATGACATAGGATTGATATGGTCTTTACTCACACTTCTACTAACTCTAAAGTCTCATGGTCATTTCTCTTTTTCTACCACAATCTTCGAGCTTCCCACTTGACTCATTTAAGGTACAAGTGTCTCTAACCACAGTTGACAAACTTGCATGATCAACAATATTGATATACTTTATTGTGACAAGTTACATAGCTAGTTGTAATTGTCAAAATAAATAGCCTAAGTAACCAAACCATCCTATGGACAAGTTCAAATCTATAAGATGACATAGCTTGTTGTATCTGATAATTATCTATGATAGTTGTCTAGGTATTGCATGTGTTCATAATTTGATCATACAACTTGACCTCTCAAGTCATACCTAAACAAACTTACAGTCAACATATACAAAATATAATTAAATAACTATGATTTATAAAATTTTGGGATGCTCGACAATAAATTCATAATCACTATATTAACTAACTCCTTGATATTCCATTCAAAAGATCTCTAGCATGATTTTTTCAATTGAACATTGTGTGTGGATCCACTGAAATATTGGTTTTATTAACACTACTCTTGGAGAATAATCTCATTTCAATATGTGAATTGTCCTCTGCACTAACTGATTTCATCCTCTTCTCTTCTGCTAGGAGTGTTACAATCATTTCATCCAAGGTTATTGTGGACAATTGACTTAATGTAAAAACAATAATATCATAATTTGATGACAAACTATTCAACAATATAGCTTTTTCATTTCCTTCATCTATTTTGGTACCAATTTCTGCCAACTGATTCATAATAGACTTGAGTTCTAATGTAAATAGACAATAAGGTACTTTCCTGCATTTTAAGTTTTGAAAATTCTAATTTTAATGATAACTTTGCATTTACTGCCCTTTCCCAAATGTCTTACCCAAATGTTCCAAAATTTCTGCAAAACATTTCTTCAAATCAATCAAATGAAGTTGAGAATCTGAGAGAGATAATCCAATTATAGACTTTTATCTCCTCCATTGTCTACCAAGCACTTAATTGAGCGGGATCAATAGGAGTTGTTTTGGTATCATTTACTAATCCCCATATCATCACATGTAGTTGTATTTTGACTTTTCAGGTATGGAATTTCTGTTCATTAAATTTTCCAAAGCCAAATACTCCATTTCAAAAGAAACCAAATAACAATAAAACTTGCTACATTGTATAGTATCAGCAGCTATAACAGTTATACAAAGCTAAATCTGCAAGAGATATTAGTACCTACGACTGTAGGATCTCCTCAATCACCTAGGCAGTCTCCACCCAACAACGATCTATTACATGACATAATCAACAACAAACTCAACCACACCTCAAACTCAGCCAGGTCGTAACTTATCTCTGCAAACTGCGTTCTCCACAGCTCTAGTGCCTCAAGATCCGCTCCTCACAACATGAAGGCCACATGTTGCAGACAAATGTGCCACTCTGGAACGAGCACTCAGCTGGGCAGATCAGTGAAATGGTCACGAGCTCACAACTCGAGCTCTCAGATCAAAACCAAACTGCTGGATAGATCCACGCCAATCCAGTCAGCCCCTCACAGTTGGACCGACACCAATAGGCCATAGATCACGGATGAAGGCTGGACAGATAAGCCACCAATCCAGACACGCATAGGCCGTCAGCATTTCGCTCTCACAACAGATCTTCACAATATCGACTCTTAAAATTTTAGATACACTTATCGACTGATAAGATCGCACACAGTATGCTCCAACATGAGCCCTCACAATCCTCACTCTTACACCATTTTGGAATTATTTACCCATAGAGCATAAACTATTTTTTCATTAATTAAAAGGTAGATATATAATACATCACACATATATAAGAAGATATCAAACCCAACATTTTCTAAACAAAAAACCAGTATATCAACTGAATCCAACAAAATAATAAACCAAATTTGTTTATTTGCTATTGCAAGCGTTATCTTCAAGTATATCATTGTATAATATTCATCCATCGTTTCCCTTGAGCTTTCCTCATTATTTCTTAATCGTTAAGGTCTTATTTTAACTTTGAATTAATTAACACAGGTTTTAATTCGTGGAATGTTGCATTCAAATAATACAAAACAAAAAAATGTTCATGGTTTAAACATTGCATTATTATCGTATCAACGTACAATATTCATCCATCGTTTCCCTTAAGCTTTAGTCATTATTTCTTAATCGTTAAGATCTTATTTTCAGATTAAATTAATTAACCTGGTTTTATTTCGGGTAAAGATGCATTCGTTGATGGCATAGAGTTTCACGTATTGAGCATGCATAATGAATTAATTACAGTAATAAATATGCTTATTTTGGAAGACTGTTTCCATATTTTAATTTAATTAAGCGTAGTCTAATTAATAGTTGAAATGATTTTTTTGATTGGTAATTGGCAATTTAATTTTTAGCTTAACTATGTTTTCTTGTGGTTTAAAATGCATTTTTGAATGTATAACTTGATTCAACACCCTGCAAATTCCCGAAGTGACTCGAACATTAGAAATTAAACATTTTAAACTTATAATTTTTTGAAATTTCTACTTGTTTTCTAGAAAAATGAATGAGAAAGAAATGCACAAAAATGGTCATTTCATCTATTAATTAGACTACGTAATTTTATTGTCCATAAATAATAAGTGAATGATAGATATTTAACAATACAGAATATCCACAAAATGTTTTTAGTAGTAATTATATATGGAGAATTTGAGGTCTATTTTAAGGATAGTTATGTGTTTTTTCTTTTCAATGTAATGGAAAAAACTATAAAGTTAAATTACATTAAATATAAAATATTTTGAATGTGAAATGAGCTATAGTTTTTTCCTTGTGTAGTACACGGTATTATAACAAATTTTATTGATAAATTAGAAATCTACATAAAATCAATATAATTTCTTTTCTTAAGAATCTTGTTTTATATATATATATATATATATATATTAGGCATTATAACAAATTTTATTGATAACCCTCACTGCAAGTGCAAATGTCAGGCTATCGAATTGATATGACTACCAGTGGTGGCTAAGCTCTACACCTAGGGGATCATACATCAACACAGACTCAACAATACACTCCCCTAAAGCCTATCATGGTTGGAGAATCCACTACATATGCGATACAGTGCCTCCAAGCTTGTTTCATTATGGAGCATCATAATTACAAGGTCATTTGACCTCTGGGAAACTTGAGTGGGTTTAATGCACTAGCGTGCAAGGAATACATACATCCTTCTGACTTCATGGATAATAATATTGTGTTTTGGGTTGTGTTGTAGTGGCAACAATGACCCTCCAAAATGTTTCCTATGGTTTGATTTTGGACACTTCCTTTTTGTTTACATGAACATACCTTTGACTATTGTCAAGTATTCATGATCAAATCTAGAATTATTTTATGTTTGTATTTTGTTGTTTTCATACTTAACTGATATTTTGAGTCACAAGCTAGCCTTCTCACTTGACCCTGCAACAATTCTGGGCTTACCTCAAGAAACAACGCAATCCATGAGGGCAAGCTAGCCTTGATGATGGAAATTGTGCAATCTTGACAAAAAGCTTCGCCTTGAGCTTGAAAACTGCACAGTCAAGGATGGAAACCTAGCACTAAGGTCAGAAAATGCACAATCTACTCCTTGAGCTCAGAAATTGTGCAATGCACTAAGCAAAAAAGTTTTTGCGTTCCAAAGAATTGCACAAGCTTTCTCGTGAGTCTCTTTGGCAAGTTTTTTGGAAAAGAAAAAGGTAAAAAATAAAAAAATAAAATGTAAAAGAAAACCCTAGAAAGTACGGATTCAATATTAGTTTTCCGAAGCTAGCATGGTCCCAAATTTTAGAAATTTTCACCAAGTGTTGATTTTTCCTTGAATTTAGGAAAGCACATTATAAACCCCAATATGCCCAAATCTATTTAATAGGCTCCTCTAGAGGTCATTTGTACATTTTATCTTGGATCTCTAGCATTCCTGAGGAGATCAAGGAACCTTTGGTGGAGTTGTCCTCACTTTTTCAGAAGAGTTTTTCTTTTGTATTCTTTTGTTACATTTTCTATCGCTTTTGTCATTTCACTTCTATGAGTGTTTTTTTGCTTGTTTCTCTTTATGGTTGATGGTGTTCTAACTTTTTTTAGCTTGTAGAAGCATTGTTTCAGTTCGTCATTTGCCTTTCAAAAGTGTCACATTGATTTTCTTGTTGTGCACTCTATTGACTGTCGTTTTGGTGACTCTCCTCATACATTTGTATTTCTTTCTATTTGTTAAGTTTCTACACTTGATTCACATTGATCCACCCACACTTATTTAGATTTATGTTTTAACTTTAGTTATCTTTCATATTTGCTTGTTTCCCACACTTCCAATGGGCAAATTTTCACTTTCCCATGGCCATTTTTCCCATTGCTCAGTTGGGAATTGTGTTATCCATAAGCGCAAGATGAGGCTTGACCTATGAGACTGTGCATTACATAATACATGCTGGCCCAACTATGCATTGCATAGTTCGAGGGTTGAGTCTCATCCTTGGCTACTGAGACTGCACAATGAGCATTCTCTCCCAGTCACTGCCCAGGATGGACTGTGCATTGTGCAATATCAAGACTCAAGTTGCACCTTAGATGATACCATTGTGAAATGTACATTTCCCACAACCAGTCTCCCTCATTTTTGAAGAAAAATTATACAATTTTCTCACTAGTGCACTGGTTTGTTGCTTGACCTTGTTGTGAAGATAGATTTGCAAAAGCTAATGTTTTCTTGCAATGAGTGCCTTTTTCTATCCCACAGGTACCACATTTTTTGAACACTTATCTCCAGCAGTCACTGTTACCATGGCACCCAAGAGAACTACTTCAAAATATACCACTAAAAGAAGTATCAGGGAAGCAGTTGAGAAAACATCAGTAAACTTGCTAGTATACTCGAATACTCAATTATATGTAGAAAAGGACTCAGATATTACATGGAAGAAATTAAATGAATTTTACTAGGAAAAGGACTTCGCAACAGATCTAGAGGACTAACACGTATACACTAATGTATAGATATCAGGTCTACACAGGGTTTCATGTAAATATCCATCCTTCCCATGTGTAGATGTCATCAGCTAGATTATCTCACAATATTGATGTGAAGACCATGACTTTGAGTAGTGTCAGCAGACGAAGGATTGCTACTTTTCTAGCAGTATATTATCGACATATATACCATTTTATTGAGCCAAAAACACTCAAGGATTCACTCTTCTATTCCACCAACAACTATATGGGAATGAAGGATGTTGTTAAGAGTTGGGTGAAGGAGCCATTAAATTTTCGACAAACACCCACCAACTCATATAAGACAAGGTTTATTAGGAGGGCCTATTAGTTGCTAATCATCTTAGCTTGCATAATCCACGGTTAGCGAGCACAAAGACTTTTTCGAAGGGGTGGGAAATCTTTTTGAACTAGGTTGTGAACTGTGGAAAGTCACCCAATTGGTCATATTTGTTGGCTCAATAGTTAAAGGTCCATGTATTTAACGCCTTGAATCCTCCCAAGGACAGGCAAGAGAGATTCTATATGTATGCATATTTAGTGGATGGAATCTATGCACATAATGCATTCCCTAGTATGAACTGAGCTTGGTCACCTTGAGACCTTGTTGTGCACATCCACTGCAAGCTACTTTCGGATTGTAGCCATCGAAGATTTATGGAGAAGCTAACTGACCACTTCCTCATTCTTCTATATAGGATTATATTTGTGGAAGAACCACCTTGCATGTCACCAGCGACAATGGAGGCAATATCATAGATCACAGATTGGTTTTCCTCACGGGATGGCACTTGCCTTAGAGTCTTCGGTGGAGAGAATTCATCGCATGTTTTTTCAATATATGCCACCAACAAGCTCATCATCCAATAAGTGTCATATCATCTCGCCACAAGCTTGTCAACTTCTTTGCACAGGAAGAATAAAGAACCTTGGCCAACTCTTCCAATGCAAATTGTGTTGACAATAATACTGAGAGGGGGGGTGAATCAGTATTATCTTATTCTTTTACCAAATCTTTCTTATTTATACTTTGAATTATTTTTGCATACCAATACCATAAATAATGAGCATGAATAAGAAAAGCCGATAGTCACATCAAAGAACACCAAATATAAGGTGGAAACCCAATGTGGGTGAAAACCACCTGCTACAATATGTCTCTATCTTCTTTCAAATTAGAAACTCCTTTTACAATGGTCTTGTACTGGTGCAGTCCTTTACCACTACGCAGGCTGCAACCTGCAGAGAGCTACAACTCTCTCTCGTTTTCTAGTGTCTCCTGGAAGGGAGCTACAACACCCTACTTCTTTTCTTCAAGGACCACTTTTCATAAATTTTCAAACTGGATCCATATACATCAAATGATCATCAAGTACATGTAAATTATATAGTCAGCTACAATAACTAGATCAACAGTAACAGAACTGAACCCAGAACACCTTATCAACAAGAAAAATTCAACCAACAGAAGGTCTTAAAACAGATACCCAGTTTTCTTTTTACTGGCCTGCATCGCTACGCACTTCATCCTCTGCTTCTCCGCGTATACCCGCAGAGTTACTTCTGCTGTACTGTGTGGCCACGCATTGCTCCTTTCACTGATCTGCGTACAGTACGCACCAAAATGTACTATCACGCCGCGTGCTGCACAGTAGGCACGCACCCAGAAGAACTATTGCGCCGCGTACTATCACAGTAGGTACGCACCTGAAACACTGTCGCGCAGCGTACCCATGCAATTCACCTTTGTCACCTCTGCGTACCCACGCGCTGCCCCTTCGTCTCTTCTGCGTACCCACGCACTGACCCTTTGTTTCCTCTGCGTACCCACGCACTGTCACTGTCGATCACTTGCATACCTCTGATTAGGGCCGAAATACAGTCAGATACTCAGATCTGATCTTGCGCTCAAGAGATCACCCTTCACAGATTCTCTTTCAACTTCTCTTCTAAAGATCAAGCTTTTTAAACCGAGAACCCAATATTAGATCTTAAGATATTCAATACTCAAAATATACACAAGCCAAATGATCTCCTTAGCTTTATATAGTAAAGCTCTTCCTTAAATCATGGATGAATACCACGGGCCGACACCATAATAACACAAAACCATCGGCTAAATACCATGAGAAACCCCACATGTGGGCGCTTTACTGTCTTGAAGTGTGTGCACTGGGGTACGCACCCCATGAATGGGTAACCCGCGTATTTGGACGCGGTCCCTGCACGGTATACCTGGAGGTACGCACCTCCTGAACTGTTCTCCTGCGTACTTCTTTATTTTCATCAAAATGAGAGCCATGCCATGGGTGTTGCCATCAAGTACAACATCTGAAACATATAATCATACCAGAACCATAATGCCAACAATCTCCCCCTTTGGACTTGATGGCAACCTCAAAATCTTCAGCTTCATTCTCCCCCTTTGACATCAAGGGCAAAGGGTTATGCTCCCCCTAAGAATATGCTCCCCCAGATCTGTAAAGAAGAACCATACTCCACCATGAAAGAGATGGAGACATATTGCAGCAACATTCAGACCAGCATCCATGATCTCCTCCATAATGCCAACAATGCATTATGTGCTCCCCCTAAACCTTTGCGGACAACCATCAAAAGAGATTCAACAAGATGATGCATCAACAACCCCCAGCTTTTGCCTGAGGTATTCA
>APFE030849083.1:19863-53202 GCA_000404065.3 Pinus taeda | reverse complement strand
AAAACCCATCAATTAAATCACAATTTTTTTTTAAACAATATGAAAGACATGATTTAAATACTTCACTATTTTAAATACCAATCACAGTGAAAAGTTTGTAATTACAAGGCAAGAGCTTTGCATTCCATCACCACATAAAATATTGCCATAAAACAATGTATTAACAATTTTTTTGATGTTTCCTTGAATTTATGCCTTCTTACTGACAAAAATAAATTTAGTACTATAGAATGACTAGGCATATTACAATTAAAAATCCATAAATATTTTACATTCTTTTAATAGTTGAACTATTTTCCCATTTATCTTATTTATTGAAAAAATTTGTCTAATATATTCTTATGAACAAGCATACTGTGAAACTAAACAAATATCTTAAAATGTAATATGATCCTTGTAAAAAAAATAAAAAATAAAACGATAATTTCAAAATAATACATTTGACAATATATTCTTAATCGATTAAAATATAGAAAAACTATCTCGATACAAATTAACACTCACTTCAAATAAACAATAATTAAATTATTTGATATAAAAAATATTCTCTATTGTTTTTGTATATTTTTGGTAAATAAAATCTTTTGTTTTATTTAAGCACTCAAAGATCTTACAAATTTTCAAAAAAGTGAGATTTTTTGCATTTGAGAATCCTCACTTCAATTCAATCCTGTACTGTTATTATTAACGGTAATGCTATTATTAGCCGTTAAATTAGTTTTAGTAGTAAATAAATACTTTTTTATTACAGTTAAATTAATTTTAGTAAGAAATGAGTAATTTTTTTTATTACAGTTAAATTAGTTTTGGTAATAAATAAATAAATTTTTTATTGAGCATTTTATTCGTCAAAAAATTTTACTCCAAGACTACAATTAGTAATAAGATTGGATTGGGTTGATGGTGGAATATAACAACGCTCTGTTCTAAAGGAATTCAAAAAACCAAACAATAGTTACAGAACTTCAGTCAATGTGTATGTACTTAATATTCTCAATCATTGATATTCTGTCTAATTAACGAGTGATAAATGAATCCCTTCTTCCAACAATGTTATTAGGAAAAACTTAAAAAAACAAAATTAGAATGAAATAGTCAACTCATCTTCATGAGAGGGAAATAATATGAAAACAGAACATATTTTTTATTAACGTCCTAAGGAATTATTGGTCTATCGGACATAATTTTTAATAATTTCCTCACTTATTGGTCCATAGGGTAGGTCGGACTGGGAATTCACAATTTGTTCCATAAAATTTCATTTGAAACAAAAATTTAAAATGGAACAAACATAGTAGAGGCCTTTGTAAACACCTCCTGGTTAAGCGGAAGAAAAAAAAAAGGGGAAGAGATGGAATACCTCTCATCGGACCGCTTTGTCCTTCAGCTTAATGATACCCTTTTGGCATAAACATTTGTCAATCTCCTTTCGCCACCAGTGGCCGACAAAGGAGGGAGAGAATACTCATACAAAGTGAGTATGCTTGCCAGCTTATTGAGGGTAGGTGGATTTTAGCGGTGGCCAGGAAATCCATTGGCATATGTAACAAAAAAACAACTCGCAGGGAAGTTGCATGCAGCATCCATGAATGCAAAATCCCCCCTTTCCTTATGATTTCTAGATTTGGAATTTTGTACAGGGATAATGGTAGTGTTGATCCAATGCTCCCGTGTGTTTCGTAGCATGTGTTTAACACTAGGGATGTATCTGTTTACTAACACCTGTGGGTTTTGGTGAAACGACAATCGTGACTCCAACAAGTGGTATCAAAGCCAAAGGTCTCAAGTTCGAAACACTCTTGGCTTGCATTAAGGGGGGAGATTGTTGCGCTCCCGTTAATGGCGGTGTTGATCCAACGCTCCCGTGTGTTTCGTGACATGTGCTTAACACTGACTGGCGATGTCTCTATATACTAACACCCGCAGATTTTAGTGTAATGGCGATCGTAACTCCAACAAAAACTAAAGGCGTAAAATAAATCAACATGATTTCACATATATGGTTTGGGTATATTCACATGTCACACTCGCAGTGATCGATCTAAAAACATTTAAGATAGTACATGTAAATGTTGTTAATGACAGGTGTTTACAAAGGTAGCTAACTCTTGGTCGGTCTAATACTTGACATTCGACCAGAAACTACATAGGTATTTGATGTAGCCATAGAAAATTTGACCATCAATTTGGTCAGGTACTTCCTTTATAACGCCCGCCCACATTTACATTGAGATCTGTCCAAAAATATCTCATTCTACAAAGACATATTACCAGAAGAATATATCAAATTTTATTTTCAGAGCATAATTTTCTTTTCTGCAAATTTGCAGATCCATTTATTCACAGACATAAACCGACGGATCTAAACATAAATCAAATATATTCACAATTTTATTGCGAAAGATTTCATAAACAAATAGAATCCTGAGTTTACTATGGAATATATGATCCATTGATGTTGTGAAAGAATGGATGCGAGCACAAGGAACCACCAGGACAAAAATAGGAAACCGCTCCAGCCACAAATAACTAACCTTGATTTGGGCTCATGCTAACGCTCTAGCCACAAATGAGGAACTCTGATTTGGACTCATGTTAACTTTTATGGTAAGATGCTTTAATATATAACTATTAATTATTATATTATTTATTACATATATATATGGCCTATATAGATTGTATAATTTTTCAAATTAGTTGAACAATTACATGTTACATCGATTTTTAATGTTTTTCTACATTTAAATTAATAAATTTTAAAAATTCCCAAGTTTATCTTTCAGGGATTGGTTGTTTGTCAAAGTATATTACTTTACTTATATCATAATTTATGATGAATTTTTTGAAGTGTTAATAAACTTAGGAGAAGATGTCATTTTGTCTTAAATGAGTGTTAAGAATAATTAAATTTATTAATACACAAACTCTTTTTAATTTACCATTCATTTTTTTTATATCTTTAAGTTGATATATGTAATAAAACAGTTGTGCAACAATGGTTATAGCTAGCCCTTTTAAGTTGATATATGTAATAAAACAGTTGTGCAACAATGGTTATAGCTAGCCCTTTTAGATATTTGTAAGTATTATCTCTTATACATGAATTTTTATGTTAACTTGGGTTTTAGACCATGTTATTTTGAAAACCCCAAGGTACTTTACATGAGGATTCTTATTTGTATTAGTTGCTGGGAGACTTCAATAAAGATGATATTACTAATGCAAAACTATTTTTCTTTCCTAAGTGATCATAAAATTTGAGTTTTTACTTGCCATTTTTTTTTGAAATAAAGTTTATGATATTTGAGTTTTCACTTGTCATTTTTTTGGTGTTGAAGTTTGAATAAAATTACATTTTTACTTGCTTTTTTTCTTTTTATTGAAGTTTGTTGGAATAATTTAATTTATATATTCTTGTAAGAGAAGTTAATATTTCAACAAGTTAATGGGGATGTCAGTTCATATTTTGGTTTCTTGTTAATTGACACTTGGTTGCATCTTCATTACGTGACATATTCCTTGGGTGTATCTTTGCACCTTTTAGGGGTAATTTCTTGTAAGTAAATAACTCCATTTGAAACCCCTGATGACCCACACTCCACATGGCGAATGTATTATCTACGATGTGACCAAGGTCCTACCTAGCCACTTATTCCCAACGGAATTAGGGACCATACTCTTCCACCATGCATATGTGAGAATCCTCCTCACGTCTCATATGCAATCCAACAGTAGTGAGTTGACTTAATTGGAGGATGTTTAAGCATTCTTGGTGGTCATGGGTTAATTTCACTCCAATGGTCCAAAAAACACAAACCATCTTTAGATGTATGGTGTTCCCACCACCATGACCAGCGAGAAAACCACTTAGCTTTTGGTCTGATACCGTCATCTTAGGCTTCCAAGAAATTTTACTCCACCATAGTTTCACCATGTCAATACATTGTCTAGAATGCTCCACCAAGTATCTAAATTTCATTCACAAGGGAATCCATCCTACACCAAATCCAACCCAAAAAAATTCAAACACGATCGTTAAAATTCTATATTAGACCATCAATTTGTCCTTTCTCATTAATTTAGCCTTATTAGTTACTTTCAAGGTTAATGCTTGGTTTGACGAGGAATTGACTTCAACAAAAATATAAGCTAGGATGGATGTAGAAAGAGAAGAACTTTGGGGGGTTGGCAATCATTTTGTGCTTTTCAAAATAGGTGTAGAGAGGCAGAGTTATGGGATTGGAAAACCACTCAAACTATTTTTGGGCTTCTAGTGATTCTGGTGATTCTCTATGGTTGTGAGCTGTGGGTCAACAGTACACCTGACATGCAATGGAAACAAATTGAGAAAATTCAGAAGCGTTTGATTACAAACAAATTCAAAATTAAAAGTGTAGTTCCTTATGCTATCATGTTAAGTGAAACAAGGGTTGATCCTATTGAAGCAATTTCTATGGCGCAAGTCATAAGGTATTTAAAAAAAATGAGCAAATGGAAGAGGGCAGATGGCCTAAGGTTGTCTTTAATGACATATTGTACAAAACAAAGAAGACTTGGATGCAACAAAATAACAAATGGTTTAGTAAATGGGGTATTTGCTTGAACATGTGTCCCATAAATAGTAAAGAGATAAAATATTTTGTTATGGATAAGTTCCACAAGCGTACTTGGGATAAGGAGCTAGGGAGAAAGAAAAAATACTATATTGAAGTGTTTAATCGCACTCATAATCATCAACAAAAAACATACATAAATGCCAATATTTCTTCGAGAGCCAAAATTCTTATTGCTTAGTTAAGTACTAATTCTCATTAACTCCGTTTTGAAACAGGGTGCTAGAAAAGGCCAAAAGAAGTGTGGGAGGAAAGAGCATGTGCTTTTTATTCTTCTAGAAAAGTGGAAACAAAAAATCATTTCATTTTAGAATGTGAGGCCTTCAAAGACAACAAGGAAAGCGTTGAAGAAAAGTGTAACTAGGTTTGGTATTTGTAAATGTAATTTTGGTCTTTGTACTTATCAAGAAAAAGAAATATTATTTTTGTAAATTATTAGAATGATTTTCTTGCTCATTCCATAGGTCTAGGAAATTCAAAGAATCAAAGTCATGTTAAAGAGCTCTTCTTGAGCATGAATATGGGTCAACCTAGTGTCAAGTAGCCCTCCAAGACAAGCACCATCCTCCAAAGAAGAAGATTGTCAGCAAAACGATGAAGAGATCAGTTAAGTCAGCCTCAAATTATATACAAATGACATGTCGGCTCAATAAAAGAGACACATCAGTTCACATTGACATGTCAGCTTATTATGGAGGCATAACACTTATAAATGGGCGGTTAAAGTCACCACAGAAACATTGAATTTCATATAAGTATATCTACAACTTCAGAGGTATAGAAACTCGAATTTCAGATGGGTGCAGGACTGTCTATCTTTGCATAAGGCTCAAACTTTGGATGACATCACCGTAGCTTTAGATGAGTGCTACATAAATAATAACACTCTTGGCATAAGTATGGTGATAAGGGTTTTGGTGCAAGAGGAGAACACTTTTTCTCATCATTCTAGACAGTATCATCTTGGCATAGCAATGATGACAATAATATTAGAGATCCCACATCATTCTACACAGTCTCAGCATAATTTAGAAAAGAAAGTCCTCTAGTAACACTCTCTATAGTCATGATCATAAGCATAGATATGATCTTAATGGAGACTCTGTCACAAGGTTATTGATCTGATTGGGAAAATTATTTTTTTTATGATAAATTCCTTTTCTGAATATGTTAAATGTGATTAACAATTCATGTGATTATTTTCAAGTTTAAAACATGAGTTTTTGAGTGCTTTTATGTAATTTTTATGTGCAAATTAACATAAACAAACGATTGAACAACAGCATATAAAAGACTTAAAAATCACTATAAATAGTATCAAAGAAGCATATGATGAAGGATTTCACCCCTCATGGGCTATGTCTCCTTGGTCCAGCTTCTAGTGGCTTGACCCTCTCTATTTTTCTTAAAAAATGTGAATACATCAGTTTACAATGCTCAGAAAGCTCTGAAACTTGTTCCAATGGCTCCATAATGCCCAAAAAAGCACTTGTTACCTCTTTCTACTCTTGGTTTGGTAAAAAATTGAAGAAGTTATGGTCTTTCCCAATGTTTTGCTAATCGCACCGCAAATTCCCCAAAATCTGGGATCATCCTACAATTTCGCCCCAAATCACGCTAACAGAGCGACAATTTCGCCGAATTTCGGGTGTATTTGTTAAACACTTTAAATGTCCGCTAACGCCTTAAATCCAAAAATCGTGATCATATGGGGGCCATGTGCCCAAGGCTAAGGCCAACGGCCAGCCCCCGCCGATCGGGCCCCCGCTCCCCTCCGATAGTGGTCGCATGTTGTTGGCATGTCCAAGGGTTGGCCCTACACCTGAATGGCGTGTTTATTTAAATGTATGTGATGTTCTTATATAGTTAAGAACTATTGTGATGGTATGTTGATGGTTGTCTATGCTCGTTGTTGTGTGGTTGTGGGTTCGACCCCCGTTGCCGCTGCTTGGACTCAACCGAAAATTTTGGTGGCCCCTAGACTGCCACATGGCGGCCTTTGGCTGGGCCACATGTCAGAGCATGGTTAGCCACCAATCCACCAATCAAAAATGTCGAATTACAACCAATAAAAAAATGCCACTTATCAGCCTTCCATTTGTCGAAGGAGACCGTTGACCAACCAACCTGCCACATAGACTTGCCCAGTCAGCGCCATGTCAGCAGTACAGACTGCTGACTGGGTTGTCAATTTTTTTACAAAAATTCACATGTTTTGGAAAGTGAACAGAACGTGATTCTGGGAGCATACGGTGTTTGTTTTGTGTGAAACGATTTATTCCAAATTCAAGATGATGAGCACTACACGGTCATCCAAGTTCCACACCGATCCGACAATTTTGAATTTTGAGCTATTTTTTGAGCACTTGATCATTCCTCCCCACTGGAAACCTTTTGGACCCCAAAAATCACTTTCAATTGTCCAGCAGGTGAGGGTACAATTCCCTCACCTTTCCAATATTGATCCATTTAGCCTTTGAAGGATTTGTTCCCTGGAGCCCCACTCAAAGGCAATCCACATTCCCTCGTTTTGAAGACCTTGTTCTTCTATCAAGAATGGTGTCTTGTTGTAATTCATCAAGGTATTCAAGAGAAAAATCCTCAATGGAAGGAATTCAGACATTTTCTCCTTGATTTTAAATCAAAGGAGGCTCATACAACCTTAAGTTTTCAACATAAACAACAACATAAATTTGCATATATGAAAGCAAATCCAACCTGAAGGCATTGTTACCAATCTTTTCCAAAATTCTGAATGGACCATATCTAATTGGTTTTAGCTTTTTACCTTCTCCATGGAGCCTCTCTTTGCTAACATGAAGGCAAACTTCATCACTGACTTGGAAATTTTGATCTACACGATGCTTGTTGCACATTTCTTTGTACTTGCCTAGGCTCTTTGCTAATTGTTCTTGAACTCTTTGGTGTACCAATTGGATTTGTTCAATGAACCTTCTTGCTTTGTCTATGTCGCTATGACCATGAATAGAAACATCTTTTCCAAAAATAAAATCCAAATGAGACTTAGGCAAGTATCCCAAACATGCCTAAAATGGAGATGTTTGAGTTGAAGAGTGCTTGGCCCGGTTGTAAGCATGTTGAATGTAGTGAAAATTTTCATCCCACAACTTAGGATGCTTGTTGCAATACCCACGAAGAAGATGTATCATTGTCCTGTTCACCACCTCTATTTGACCATCTGTTTGTGGATGAAATGTTGTACTCTTTTTCAATTTGGTGTCCATGAATCCCCACAAGCTTGACCAAAAATTCCCAATAAAGTGAGAATCTCGATCACTAACAATGGATGTGGGCAATCCAAAATGCACCCATACATTCTAAAAATAACTGAGCAGTTTGTTCAGCTATAATTTTCTTTTTACATGGCATAAAAATACACATTTTTTGAACCTATCCACAACTACAAAAAAATAATCATGACCTCTTTTTTATAGTGGAAGACCTCCTATTAAATCCATAGAAACACTCTCCCACGGTCGTGAAGGAACTGGAATTTGTCAACAGTTGCACATGGAAGACATGAATTGGCAAACACCACAGGAGGAGCTCACAAGTGTGTATCACCAGGAGCTCCTACAAGAAAATGCACCCGCTTAGGCTTCACATTAAACTCCAATAATAAATAGATACTTTTTTTAGGGATAGTAAAACAAATCCCTAAATAATAGGAACTGAATATCCAAGAAAAGCACAATCATAACTACGTAACAATAATCACCTAATCTCCATTAATTCTAACACTCCCCCTTAATGGAGAAAGGGGTTATTAAACACACCTAATGTATCCCTAAACAAATCAAACTTCAGTCTTCCCAGAGGCTTAGTGAATATATCAGCCATATTATCACAAGAATTACAATACTCTACATAAATCTCTTTGGGCTGCACCTTCTCCCTAACAAAATTAAATTGAGTGTCTATGTGCTTGGTGTTTTTATGAAACACGGGATTGTAAGCTAGTTTGATGGAACTCTGATTATCGCAATTGATAATCATAGCTTTTGTATGTTCTTCTCCTGCATCTTGGAGAAGTCTACGCAACCAAACTGCCTGACATGTTGTTGCACACATAGCTTGATATTATGCTTCTGCTGAGGATAAGGAAATAGTATGTTGCTTCTTATTGCACCAAGAGATGACCCCGGAACCAATGTTGAAGGCGTAACCTATAATTGATCTTCTATCATCTAAATTTTCCGCCCAATCAAAGTCTGTATAACCTGTCAAACTAACATCAAATGATTCAGAATACAAAATACCAAAGTCTGATGTTCCTTGCAAATACCTTAATACTCCTTTCGCTGTAAGCCAATGGTTGTCATGAGGTTGAGTCATGAACTGACTCAAAACACTAACTGCATAAACTAAATCTGGTCTTGTTGTAGTCAAATAAATAAGACTACCAACCAATTGTTTATACAATGTTGCATCTGCATATCTCGAACCATCATTCACTTGAAGTTTGCTATTATGTTGTAAAGGCACAAATGTAGCCTTACACTTATCCATTTTGAACCTAGACAACAGACTCTTTGCATACTTACCCTCGGACAAGAAATTTTGGTTTGAATCTCTCCAAACTTCTAGACCCAAACAGTAATGCATTTCTCCAATGTCCTTCATCTCAAATTTCTGTGATAATTGCTGCTTGATTTCTTCAATGAGATTGTCTACACTCCCTGTCATGATTACATCATCTACATATAAAGAAATCAACACAATCTATCCCTCATCATTAAACACAACATACAAATTGGGATCATTTTTGCTCTATTTATAACCATGCATGAGGAAAAATGAATCGACTTTTTCATACCCGGATCTAGGAGCCTGCTTTAAACCATATAAAGCTTGCTTTAATCTACATACTAAGTGCTCTTCTCCCTTCTTAACAAACCCCTCAAGTTGCACTAAATATACTTCTTCTTTTAAGTCACCATTTAAGAAAGAAGATTTAACATCTAATTGATGTATTTTCCAATGATGCTTAGTGGCTAAAGCAATAATCATTTTGATAGTATTTAATTTTCCAACAGGGGCAAATGTTTCCTCAAAATAAATACCTTCTTTCTGGGAATACCCCTGACCAACTTTATGCTTATCAACAAACCCATCTGCTTTAAATTTCAACTTAAATAACCATCTACAACCTATGGGTTGTTTATCATTAGGAAGTTTTACTATATCCCAAGTATTATTCTTAATGATTGATTCATATTCCTCCTTCAATGCTTCCTTCCATTCAGAACTTTTACAAGCTTCATAAAAATTAGAAGGTTCAACAATGTTTAGCATACCAATCATGAGCGCACAATCCCTATATCAAGCTGGTAACTGTTTTGGTCTGCTCAATCTCCTGAGCGGTGGGGCTTCAATTATTCTATTGCTTTCTTCTCTTTGTGGACTAAATTTGATTCCTTCCACACTATCATGTTGTTGTTGTTCCTGCTTCTATTCCTGCTTCTGTTCCTGCTGCCGACTAATTCTTGTTTCACTATCCTCTTCTGGAAGTAAGGGTACATGCCATTCTTCATTGTTTTGAACAGGATTTCCATCTTTGACTTGTTCATGAAATATCACATCTCTACTAGCAAACACCTTGTGAGTAGAAGGGTCAAACAATTTATAAGCCTTATACTCACTACAGCATCCAATGAAGGTACATTTAATGGCCTTAGAATCTAACTTCTTCCTATTCTCTTTGGGAATATGAGCAAAAGCTTTACAACCAAAAATTCTAAGGTGACTTACTGCAGGCTTGAAGCCAAAGAAAGCTTCAAAAGGAGTTTTATACTCAAGACTTTTAGTAGGACTCCTATTCTTTAAATATACTACAATATTAATAGCTTCTACCCAAAAACCATTGGTTAGATTCTTACCTTTTAACATACTACGAGCACACTCCACCAGTGTTCTATTTTTTCTCTCAGCTACTCCATTTTGCCGAGGAGTTTAAGGTGTTGTAAATTGCTATTTTATTCCATGCTCGTTGCAGTATTTGATGAAAATCCCTTTCTTGAATTCTCCGCCTTGATCTGATCGAAGAATTCTGATGAACTTCCATGTCTGCTTCTCAATCATGTTTCTGAATTGCTTGAAATATTCAAAAGCATGACTTTTCTATTTAATAAAATATACCCATGTGAATCTTGTACAGTAATCAACAAAAATTAAAAAATAATAGGCCCCTCCTAACGATCTAGTCTGCATCGGACCACATAAGTCAGTGTTTACAAGTTCGAGTATGTGTTTACAAGTTTGAGTATGTCCTTCTGTTTTCTATCTTTAATGGCAGGAAACTCATCTCTATGTTGCTTGTTGAATGCACATGCTTCACAATTAATATGCAACTTCTTTAAAACAGGAAGACCATCTACCATACCTTTATGCTGCAACAAAAGAAGGTCATTGAAATCGATATGCCCAAGTCGCTAATGCCACAAATTTTCAACAGACTTATCTGATGACATCAAGGCTTGTTGTGGCATACTCTTCACATCCAGTTTATAGAGTCCTCCTATACGAATACCTGTAGCAATAGGCTTCATCTGATCCAACAAATATTTAATAATACAATATGATTTAAATAATTCTACCTTGAGATCCTAATCTGTAATATTTGACACAGAAATCAGGTTCTTTTTAATACCAGGAACATACCACACATCCGATATATTCCTGATCATTCCATCAGGCCAAGTAACAAGAACATCTCCATGTCCCTTGATCTCGTATCCTCTATTATCTCCAAGGTATACTTTTACTCTAGTGTTGGATTCTGTAAAATTTCTAAACCATTGATTTTTACTTGTCATGTGTGAGGATGCTCCAGAATCTACGAACCAAATATCTGATTCATCCTCCTCTGTAGCTAGAGTAGTCTCAGCCTCAGCAATAAACAATATGACATCTTGATTCTGATCTGTATCTGCATCAACCAAATGACCTGCATGTCTTCTTTGCTTGTACCTCTCCTCATCTGCCTTTTTCTTATGGAAAAATTTAGCAATATGGCCTATCTTACCACAATAAAAACATTTAGGAGCAGAGTCATGTTTATGCAAGGTCATACCTTATGATGTCCTTTTTCTTGATGCACTGCCTCTCATGTGATCAGCCACTGCTTTCCGTTTCGGCTTGAACTTGGTCATCAATGCAAGATCTGGATTTTGGGGTTTGAGAGACAACCTCCTTTCCTCTTCCTGAAGCAAAATCCCAGTGAGCTCTTCAAAGCCTGGAGGCTTTTGTCTTGCATTCAATTTGGTTATAAACATCTGATAATTAACTATCATGCCATTCATGGTGATCGTCACCAAATCATCATTTGCCACAGCCTGACCGATATCAGTTAGTTTGTCTTTAACCTCCTTTATCCGGGATATGAATGAAGAAACAGACTCATTCTCCTCCATCTTGATTGAGAGAAGCTTCTTCCTGAGGTACAGAGTTCGACTAGTGTTCTTGATCTCATACATATCTTTGAGAATTGTCCAGATGTCATTCGCTTTCTTGCAATCTCGAATATGAGGAATGATGAAATCTTTAACTGATAACTTGAGTAACACCTTTGCCTTCATCTCCCTTTTCTTCCAGTCTTGTATTGTTGTATTCGATCCACCAGTTGCAGTAGTCGGCTTGACTTCATCACTGGTGGCAATGTTATAAGCATTATGTCCCTCAAGTAGAGTTTGGAGCTTAAATTTCTAATTTTTGTAATGGGACCCATAAAGCTTATTACTCTCATTGAGATAAGCTTCAGCAATTTGATTATTCATCTTGAATGAATAAAAATCTTCAACAATTTGAGCAAACCTCAATTGTTAAAAAAAAATTCCCTGTTCACTGCAAATTTCCTTCACAAAAAAAAATAAAAAAAAAATTGCCCTCCTCCAATTTCACTTAAAAAGAATTCCAGATCCTCTTTTTCTTTTTAAAAAATATCACTCCAAAAATACACACCCTTTTTTTAATAAATAAGGGTTCCTTCAAAAAATAATGAAATTCCTTTTTGTTTTTAATTAAAGAATTAAAATATTTAATTAAAAAATCTTCCCAAATTCAAAAATCCACATGAAGCTTTAATGTAAAAAAAGGGTGAGTAAAAAAAATCCACGTGAAGCATTAAAGTAAAGAGTGGCTTTAGGGAAAATGCATAAATACTTTACAATAAAAAAAAAAAAATCACATGTGGCAATGTGCTGTGAAAAAACAACCACTGTTAATCTCCTTCAAACGCAGCCACAAATTTAATCTCCTCTCCTCAAATTTAACACAGCAAACAAACACAGTCTTTAACCACCACAACCACTGCTTTTCCAAGCTTAGAACACAATCATCGCAACTATTCACCTTCTTTTCGCGACTAGTCATAGGTGTACACCAGAAACCTGCGATGATGTCAGAGGAAAAAATTCGTGAAGTCTCCAAGAGAGTCGTCACGACTATTCTTCAACTCCCTGCGATGACATTGCAATTACTTTTTAGTTTCCTGCGATGATTTCATGTTCCTCAACTCAACATACAAGCCTCTCCTTCCTGCAACTCTGATACCATGTCAACAGTTGCACATGGAAGACATGAATTGGCAAACAACACAGGAGGATCTCACAGGTGCGGATCACCAGGATCTCCTACAAGCAAATTCACCCGCTTAGGCTTCACATTAAAATCCAATAATAAATAGATACATTTTGTTAGGGATAGTAAAACAAATCCCTAAATAATAGGAATTGAATATCCAAGAAAAGCACAATCATAACTACGTAACAATAATCACCTAATCTCCATTAATTCTAACAGAATTGGTGTGTACAATCCTAACTTCCTATTGTTAGGCTTACTGACTGCACATATGAACCTCCTTTAATAAAACGTGACACACTTTCAAGCATACGAGGCTAATAACAATACCTCTATAGATGTGTCATTCTCTTACTTACACTAAAATGACCAACAATAAGAGAAGTATGTGCCTCTCTTATGATGTTGGCTCTTTCTCCCTATGGAATACAAAGCTTGACAAGATGGTACAACAAGTTATCATGCAAATGATAATCCAATTCTTCTACTTAGTTAACTTGACTCAAGCTTGCATAAACATCCTGAAAGTCATTATCTAATGCATATTGTTCAATTTAACTTTCATGCAAAAGAGAATTATGCTTGAGTAAAGTAATTACACTAATAATAGGCCTAGAAAGCATATTAGAAACTTTATTGTAGATCCCTTTCTTATACCTTATTACCAAGTGGAATTGTTGAAGAAAACCCATCCATCGGAAGTGCCTTGATTGTTGCAACTTAGATTGAGATTGCAAATATTGCAATGGTTGATGATCAATGTGAATGATTGCTTCCTTACCCATTAACTAGTGTTTCTACTTTTTCACACTTTGCACGAATGCATACAATTCCTTGTCATATCTAGGATAATTAATCATTGCACCATTGAAAGTTTCTGAATGAAAACAGATAGGCTTACCATGTTGCATGAGGATTGCACCCATGGTGTGGTCATTAGTATTAGTCTAAATCTCGATCGATTGTCTTGAGTCTAGAAGTGAAAGTACTGGAACTGAACCGATATTTTCCTTCAATGCATCAAAGGCCTTTTGTTGTTTGCCTCCCCACTAAAAAACATTTTCACACTTGTCAATGCATGCAAAGGATCTGTTATAGAAGAAAAGTTAGCAATGAATTTCCTCTAATATTGGGTTGCTCCCAAACAACTTCTTACCTCAGTGATCGTCTTGGGCCTTGGTCAATTCAAAATGACATCAACCTTGGAGGGATCTATTTTCAACTCACCTCCTCTAACAGTGTGACCCAAGTAAACTAAAGAAGTTTTTCCAAACTCACACTTTGACATATTTAAATACAAATGTTCTTTCTTTAAGACATCGAGTAATTTTCTCACATGCATGACATGTTCATCACAAGATTTACTGAAAATTAAGATGTCATCTAAGTATACTATAACAAACTCATCAAGAAATGGACTCGACACATCATTCATCACACACATGAAGGTAGCAAGAGCATTACATAAACCAAAAGGCATAACTAGCCATTCAAACAAACCTTGTTTTGCTTTGAATGTTGTCTTCCAAATGTCTCCTTCAACAATTCTAATTTGAAGGTGGCCACTCCTTAAGTCCAACTTAGTAAAATACTTTTCATATTTCAATTGAACAAGTAAATCATCTATTCTAGGAAATGGGTAACGGTTCTTTACCGTAATCTTGTTCAATGCATAGAAGTCCACACACATGTGCCATGTTCCATCCTTCTTTGGCACCAAAACAATAGGTGAAACACATGGCAAAAACTTCACCTGGTGATCCCTTTATCCAAAAACTCTTGAATTTGCTGTTTAATTTTTGCACTTTCCATCACTGACATCATGTACATGCCAATACTAGGAAGAGGACTATCTTATTGCAACTGTATCTCATGTTGGATTCCTCTCTTGCGAGGCAATCCTTTTGGTTCCTGAAACATCTCATCATATTGGTTAACAAAATCAACCAATTCAAATTTCAATCTTGAATCACAACCTTAAAAATCTTCATTATCATCATCATTCTTGGGTTTGATCATTAGAAGCACAAAATTCTTACTAGAATTCACTGGTCTTTTCATTTGCCCCACATTAATAAGTGAAATATTTAGTTTCTTGCTATGAGCTCTCACAATATATTCTACTCCATATTTGAACAAATGGTATTTGTTTTCATGTCTATGGAAGATAGATTTTTTGTCATAGAGATATGCAATGTGCAAAATTGTAGCACATATGTCTAAAGGCACAACATCAAGCTCCACTTCATCTATGAAATTTGCAGTAATGGCAAATTTCAGTTTACACATTCTAGTTACTTGTAATTATGCATTGTTACACACCCATTCTAATAGATATGGTTTATGATGTGGAATAGTTTCCAAGTTTAAAATTTTGACAATGTTTTCAGAGATGAGATTGGTTTGAGAGCCACTATCAAAAAGAGTATCAATTTTTCTATGTTTTGAGGTCACCCTTATGTGAAAAAATTATATCCTCTTCTTTTCATTTGGAGTTTCATTGTGTAGATTTGAAGTACTAGTGCTAGCAATGGATTATTTTCCCTTCATACTCATGGCTATAATTTTAGTTTCATCACCCGAATCGGATCCCAAATCCTGCTAAGTGGTTGTAGTTGTATTTTGTTTTCCCTTGTTATTGAATTTCTTTGGTTTCATTTCGGGATGAAGCTTCCAACAATGAGCTTCATCGTGACCCTCTTTGGAACAATGTTTGCATGTTAATTTATCTCCTTCCTTCTTAATAGATGACATTTTTCTTTCCCTTTCCTTTGAAACCCTTTTCTTTTCATTTACCCTTAAATGGATTTGTACTACCCTCTTCTAGAGTATTTTTCCCTCTTGCCTCAATATGCGTAGCTTGCACACACAGCTCATCTAGATTATTGGGATTAAACATAAGGATAGTATGCCTAAGGTAATTGTGTAAACACCCTATGTACTTCAGTAACGTGTCTTGTGTTTACAAATCTACACCTAACATTAGAGACCTTTTTTCTGAATTCTTGGGTGTAATATTACACATTTTGACCTTTAAGTTGTCTAAAGTTCTGCAAATTCATGATGGCTTTCTGCATAAATGCTAGAGGGTAGAATTGTCTTTTAATTGCAGCAATGAAATTAGACCAAGAAATTGAGATATTGTCATGTTTTTTTTATCTCTTCTTGTGTCTTTGATTCCCACCATACTAGTGTTTCACCCTCCAACCTCAAGGAAGCTAATTGAATGTTTATGTCATTGTCTTGAAAGTCTCTAATTCTGCAGTAGACCTCCAACTAACAAACCCAATTTTCAAGCTTCTCTCCATTCGCTTCACCATTGTACATGAGGATTTCAAATTTAACATCAAGTTTTAGTGTAAGAGGGTGAAGATGCCTATCAAGAAGAAGATGAAGAAGATGATGGAGAGGGTGGAGATTTACCTCAATTTCCATTACCTCCTCCTTCTGAAGAACCTTCTCCTTTGGGAGGCTTGGAGCTTTCACCCTGCAGTCTGGTATTCCTGTCTTCATAGAGGACCTTCACCATCTCTATAATATCAAAGAAAGCCTTCCTAAAGACCTTCTCATCCTCTTTCATGTTTATAGGTTCTCCTTCATGAGACATCCTCACTGAAGTCTCAACTGCAACTTGAGGAAGAACTGGTGGTGGAGATTGTGGTAACCTTGCACTCCTTCTCCTTGACCCAACTTTAGTGATTTCAACCAACTTCCTTTCTCCTCTCTTGAGCTTCAACCTTGTAAGCATGACATTCACTTGCAAATAGTTAAACCCTTCTTGCACAAAGAAAACCAAGAGCTCTAATAACAAACTTGATCTGATTGGGAAAATTAGTTTTGTTATGATAAATTCCTTTTCAGAATATGTTAAATGTGCTTAAGGATTCATGATATTATTTGCAAGTTTAAAACATGAGTTTTTGAGTGATTTTATGTAATTTTGATGTGCAAATTTGCATAAACAAATGACTGGACAACAACATATAACAGATTAAACATCACCATAAATAGTATCACAGCAACACATGATGAAGGAGTTCACACCTCTTGGGCTACGTCTCCTTGGTCCAACTTCCAATGGCTTGGCCCTCTCTGTTATGCTAAAAAATGTGAATACATTAGTTTACAATGCTCAAAAATCTCTGAAACATGTTCTAGTGGCTCCAGACTGCCAAAAAATGCCTATGTAGCCTCTTTCTGCTATTGATTTGGCCAAATACTGAAGAATTTATGGCCTTTCCCAATCTTCTACTAATTGCACCACAAATTCCCCAAAATCTGCCATCATCCTACAATTTCACCCCAAATCGCGCTAACGGAGCGACAATTTCACCAAATTTCAAGAAAATATTTCAAACACTTTAAATGTATGCTAATGCCTTAAATCCGAAAATTGTGGCCATATGGAGGCCATGTGCCCGGGGCTAAGGCCAACGGCCCGCCCCCACCAGTCGGGCCCCCGCTCCCCTCCGATAGTTGTCGCATGATGTTGGCGTATCCAAGGGATGGCCCCCACGGGCTGGCCCTACCCCCTCTCTATTATGCTAAAAAATGTGAATACATTAGTTTACAATGCTTTAAAAACTCTAAAAATTTCACCCAAATCATGCTAATGGAGCAAAAATTTCACCAAATTTCAGGCAAAATTGTCGGACACTTTAAATGTATGCTAATGCCTTAAATCCAAAAATTGTGGCCATATGGGGGCCACGTGCCAGGGGCTAAGGCCAATGGCCCGCCCCCACCAGTCGGACCTCCCCTCCCCTCCGATAGTTGTCACCTGATGTTGGCATTTCCAAGGGATGGCCCCCACAGGCTGGCCCTACTCCCTCTCTATTATGCTTAAAAATGTGAATACATTAGTTTACAATGCTCAAAAAACTCTGAAACCTGTTCTAATGGCTCCAGACTGCCAAAAAATGCCTGTGTAGCCTCTTTCTGCTCCTGATTTGGTCAAAAACTGAAGAATTTATGGCCTTTCCCAATCTTCTACTAATTGCATCGCAAATTCCCCAAAATTTGGCATCATCCTATAATTTCACCCCAAATCGCGCTAACAGAGCGACAATTTCGCCAAATTTCAGGCAAAATTGTCGGACACTTTAAATGTATGTTAACGCCTTGAATCCGAAAATTGTGGCCATATGGGGGTCATGTGCCCAAGGCTAAGGCCAACGGCCCGCCCCCACCAGTCGGGCCGCCGCTTCCCTCCGATAGTTGTCACATGATGTTGGCGTGTCCAAGGGATGGCCCCCACGGGCTAGCCCTACCCCCGAATGGTGCGTTTATAAAATTTAAATGTATGTGGAGTTCTTATATAGTTAAGAACTATTGTGATGGTATGTTGGTAGTTGGCTATGCTCGTTGCTATTTGGTCACAGGTTCGACCCCTGCTACCGTTGCCCGGACAACCCAAAATTTTGGTGGCCCCCGTGCTACCATGTGGCGGCCTCTGGCTGGGCCACGTGTGTTATGAAACCAGCGCACAAAATATAGAAAAGATAGATCAACGACTTAAAAATCACCCTTTTTGAGGGGGAAACCTCATTTACATTATACAAATAAACAATTCTTGGATGATACAAATGACAATACCTCCTTTATATATATAGGATTCTAAGGGGTCATAATATAGTCAGAGATGACATAACAATAATAATGTAAGGCCACAACAATAACAATAGTACGCTTCTATGGGGCATAATAATAACAATATGGGGACTACATGTTTACAAAAATATAATAAGGGGGTTGCAGTAATATCAATAAGGGGTTACACTAGTAGTATAGGGACCTAACATGCCCCTCTCCTTCAAAAAGTGTTGTCCTCAATGCTTGAGTAGTTTTGGATGCTTCTGTATAAAATTCTTGTCCTCCCATGTGGAAACTTCAGTAGGTAAGTACTTCAACTTGATGAGATACTCTGAAATCGATCAATTTTGTAGTTGTCGGGTTCTTATTTCCGTGACTGATTCAGGTTCAAATATGATTTTTCCTTCCTCATCAAGTTCTGAAAATATTGTTTGAACTCGGACCTTGTCACCTATAACCTTATTTAAGTATGAAACATGGAAAACTGGGGTCACTCGGGAAGATGTAGGGAGCTCCAATTTGTATGCCATAGTACCAATCTTTTGCAACACTTTATAAGGACCATAGTACTTTGGTGATAATTTATTATCCTTCTTAGCTTGCTTAAGGGACATTTATTTGTATGGTTGTCCTTCTATCTTGAGATTTTGATGAGTGGTAATTCATGCCAATGCATTACAAGATATGGTCGGATTTATTTCTTCTTTCTCTGGGGTTGGTTCCTGGTGTATATCCTTGTCTTTTGATGATTATTGATCCTTTTCTTCCTCCTCTTCACAATCAATGTAAAATAATTTATTCTCAACACACTTATGACCTTTAGTGTATTTGTTATCACAATTGTAACAAAGGTCATTTTCTCCTTTTTCTTTCGATTGTTGTGGTGCCAAACTTGTAGGTTGTGGAAGGCTAGGAGCAACAATACTTCCATATTTATAATTGTGAGTGGTAGTATTTCTTGTTGCCATAATTTTGCTTTCAATTTTTCTTGCCAACCTAAATGCCTTCTCCAATGAATCAGGTTCCCAAAGACGAACCTCATGTTGAATGTTATTCTTTTAAGTCCCTATGAAGACATCAATCCTCTTCTTCTTTGGAATATCATTTACCCTTATATTCAATTTTTGGAAGTCCTCAATGCGCTTCCATCGAACTCTTTTGTTTGAGATTTATCAATTGGCTAAAGAAGGTGTTGCTCTTTATATCCTCATAATGTGCTATCATTTCCTCCGTGAAAATTGACCAGGTGATAAGTGGTTTATGAGAACAAATCCCTCTATACCATACAAACTAATTCAGTTCTAAATATAAAGATGCAATACGTACCTTTTGTGTGTTTTGCACATTATGTAGATCAAAATATTTCTCCATTTGTAGTATCCATGTTACGAGATCCTTGCCATCAAACTTTCTCATATCTATCTTTGGAATATGTTGGGTCTTAAATCCAATGTTATATTCTATGAAATCATGATTAACATTACTTTTTTTCTCATCATGAGTTTCCTCTACTACCTTTTTGCCATTAGGAGGCCTTTCTTGTAGTAGCTTTCCCCACCTTCCTTCAAACCTTCCATATCTTTCTTCAAATATTCCATGCATTTCTTCCAATATGCTTCCATATCATCGATATCAGCTTCCATGGCATAGATAAAACTATTTATCTTAGCTTCGATCGCATTCTTCAAATCATCCATCCAATTTTGATTATTAGGTGTTTCTATTTTCTTGATTCGATTCATTCTTTTTCTTGTTTTTAGGATCTCAATCTTGAATTTGTTGTATCTCTGAAAGTTCAAATCTCCAAGGTCTATAATTGTGACTTATTGTAGCCCTTTGCGTCCTCCTTCCAATGCCACAAGTCTTATCGAAATTGGATTCTCCAAGAAAGAGTTATGCCCAATCTCCCAAGATGATCTGATTATATACCTTTTCAGTAGATTGAACTTGTATGAAGTTCCACATGTCACTGTTTCAACCTGAAAACGATACAAATAGTAGTACATTTTGTCCTGTTTTTGTAACTTCGCATGAAATTTCAATAGGATGCTCAGAGAGAAAGTTATGATGATTTTCCCAAGGTCACATGTTTGGGATGTAATTCGAGAGCCTGCAAAAACCCTAAATGTCTTGGATCGTATCTCTGAAAATAAGTGAAACAAGATCTGAAATTCGGGTCCAAGCTTCACCAAGATTTCAGCTCAAATGGGTTGTTTTTCTAGCTTCTGAAACTTCATAGAGAAAAATTTATAGCAAAAATTCCACGATGACCTGTTTGGAGCAGCGAAACAATAGAATCCAAAGCTCTGATACCAAATGTTATGAACCAGCTCACAAAAATATAGAAAATATAGATCAACGACTTAAAAATCATCCTCTTCGAGGGTGAAACCTCCTTTACATTACAAAAATGAACAATTCTTGGATGATACAAATGACAAGACATCCTTTCTATGTATAGGAGTCTAACGGGTCATAATATAATCAGAGTCGACATAACAATAATAATATAAGGGCACAACAATAGCAATAGTGGGCTTCAATGGGGCACAATAATAACAATATGGGGACTACATGTGTAGAACAATATAATAAGGGGGTTGCACTAATAACAGTAAGGAGTTACACTAGCAGTGTAGGGACCTATCAACATGTTAGCCTATGGTTGGCCACCAATCCAACCAAACAAAAATGTCACTTGTCAACCTTCCATTCACCGGAGGAGCCTGTTGACTAGTCAACCTGCCACATAGACCTACCTAGTCAACAAGACTGCTGACTAGGCTGTCAACTTTTTATAAAAATTTGTATGTCTGGGAAATTGAATAGAACATGTTTCTGGGAGCATATGGTGTTTGTTTCATGCGAAATGAGTTGTGTAAGATTTAGGATGACAAGAACTATGCGGTCATCTAGGTTCCACACTGATCTGACAACTTTGAATTTTGAGCTATTTTTTGAGCACCTGTTACAAGACTGTCTATCTTCGCATAAGGCTCAGAATTCGGATGACATCATTGTAGCTTCAGATGAGTGCTACAAAATTAATAACATTCTTAGCATAAGTATGATGATAAGGGTTTCGGTGCAAGAGGGGAACACTTTGTCTCATCATTCTAGATGGTATCATCTTGGCATAACAGTAATGACAAGAATCTTAGAGATCCCACATCAATCTACACATTCTCAGCATAATTCGAAAAAGGTCTTATAGTAACACTTTCTACAGTCATTATCATAAGCATAGATATGATCTCAATGGAGACTCTGTCACAAGGTTATGATCACAACAAAGGAGCAATAGTCATGACCTCAATGAGCCTAGGTGCAGACCTTAAGAAAATATCGATGGTACAGTTAACACCTCGATGAAAGTGCAAAGATGTTGCAGCAGCAGTGAGGATCTTGATGATGACCTCGGTGGTGCAAAAATGATGATTATCTCAACAGTGACAAAGAAGAGGATTGGTGTCTTGGTCTTGGAGTGGCATACTAAGTCAAGGGTCATGGTCTTGGTGTTCATCAATTGGAATCTCTATAAGAAGAATTATGTGTGGGTTTTCCTCTCCACGAGGGAGAGGTTTTGGCCCTGGTAGAATGCCAGCATCTTGTGTTATTGTCTCTTTTATTTTTGATAGTTATTTGATGAAATAAGAAACACACACTCTAATAATGTCAAAGAGAATATTATGATAATAAGAAAATTAAAAATGCTCACAAATAGTTATCAAGTCAAGAATAATCTCATTAACTACATGTGCCCTAGATTCTTCAACATGGTATCAGAACTAAGGTGCTAAAGTCTAAGGAAGGGCAAAAAAGAGACATTCAAGGATCAATTCTGCATCTAAGTGAATCAAAAGATGAGTTTGAAAAGATGTATAGTGTTGTATCTCATCTTCATATCAAGGAATAGTCTCGAATATCATAGTCTTGTTGGAAATCACATTTTCAGTTTCATACTACAAAACTCAAATCTATGTCACAAATGTTGAAAGCAACAATGATATTACAAAACCAAAGATTGATCATCCTCTGCAATCTGGGATCTACAATTCTTAGGTGTACTTCATAGTCTCGGTGCTTCCAATGATGAATGGCTTGATGTGACAACAAATGATACTTCACAATAATGCTACATTATCTTAGTACACAGGGATCCTTTATGTCTCAAGCTCGCAGTGATATTTTATACTACTACATGATTTAGGGATGCCACTACTGCAAGAACAATAATAGTCTCGGATCTCCTCAAGAAGAATTCAAATCAGTGCATTTATAATCTCACTTCATGGTGTGAAGATCACAATTCATTTTCTCATACCATAATATATCTTGGTTTTGCAACATGCAGTCCTCGTGACATCACAGTATGCTAAGTGTTGCATACTACCTCGGCAAAGTCACAGTTTGGAGATAATGTTTCTAAGCAAAACTAGGATAAATCTACTTGGGCTAAATAAGTGTTAGCTCCTCTATTCTGGGCAAGTAGTGCTAAGTATCAGTGCCATAAAGAGATGATTAGTATCTACACATTGCTGCTAACATTCTATAGTCTATTTATGTGTCAGCAATACAGTACCATATATCAATAATCATAAGGACCTGATAAGGAGTCAACGTGCCTTAGAAGTTAAGATGATGAAGTAGTTTCGAACATCATAATAACATATAGTCTATAGTAGTTTTTGTCATGCTTGGTGCTAGATAGTGCAAGGAGTCTTGGTAAGAGGTTTTCAATAATGCTCTAGCAAGAATCTCATTCAAAGAATCATCAAGGTAAGGATCTCTTGTTCATGTGCCAAGTAATTTTCTTTCATGGTTATGATCTATCTTTGATTCAAATGACTTCGTTGTACAAATCTATATGTTGGTCCTTGTATAAGGAGGATAGTCTCAGTCTTTATAGATAGGTGAAGTCATTGAAATAGGTCTCCTTTTAATTCATGAGAAGAAATTTTTAAAGTCCTCTAACATAGGTAATATTTGAGACTTAAAAGAAGCTGGAAGAAGAAAAGATGGTCCTTAAAGGACAATATCAAATAGAGGAGAAAAAGAAAATTCATGCTATTGGTTAGGATCAAAGGAGTTGAATGGATTCCATGATAAGAGGGAGTAGAATTCTTTAAGTTAGCCTCTTTCTATAAAGTCTCTTTCTGGGCTCCTACATCTTGCATAGAATGTGACTACAATATGTTATAGGATGTGGTGTAACATTATGGAAGTATTAGAAAGAATCTATCATGACATCATCACGAGGGTGATTATAATCACGATGATAAGTAAGATACCTCTGTCAGCAACTTAGGGTTTCTATGAAAGAAGGCAAGTTATAGGCAACAAATTTGCATAACTCGAACATTTGAAGTATGCTCACCATGCAACAAAAGGGAAACATCTATTGGATAGGGATCTTTAAGATCCTTAAGAATCTCTAATGGAATCTTCCCTATAAGATTGATTGATCCAAGGATGAAGCAAGTGTTTCAATAGAAACTCCAACCTGTGGATTTCATGAAAAATTATATGATGACATAAGAGAAATTCAAGGGGTTGAAGATCATTTAATCAAGGAAGTTATTGAAATAATCCTAGACAACCTAAAGGTAAAATGAGGTATGTATAATGTCGTGTCATATGGTTGCAAATCAATACTTCTATCTTGAGAAGCATGATCGAAGGAAAAGGATCTCCTCCTCAAGGAAGCTATTGAAACAATCCTGGACAACCTAAAGGTAAAATGAGGTAGGTAAAGGTAAAATGAGGTATGTATAATGTCATGTCGTATGGTTGCAGATCAATACTTCTATCTTGAGAAGAATGACTGAAGGAAAAGGATTTCTTCCTCTGAAAGGATGTAGAAAGACATAAGTTACACCAGATGAAATCAACATAATATGTCCTCATATGAAATATGAGGTGGTTGACTACAATTACATAACTCTGATTAGAAATTTCCAAAAGGCACCTGGTAATGGAATGTGTAAAGCAGGAATAGATCATGAGATATGCAACCCCGATGAAGGCAATCAACATCCAAAAGGATCAAGAAGACTTGTCTAGAAAATATCTCAGAAATATATGAAGACTCTGATGGAAAAGATGTAGACCCTTGACAATGGATATGTTTAGGAGATGTGTCAACATGAATCCAAGATGTTGATACCTACAGAAGGATGTCATGATGAAGAGCCACCTAGTAAGGTACGATTTGATTTAATGACATATTTAACTTCTTGAATAATATCTAGATAAGCTCATGTAGGGCTACTTACAAGTACAACTAGCATTCATGTGATGAATGGAAGAAGCATGATGAGAAAGAAGTAGTCATATGATGAATATTCCATATATGAAGAAGGCCACTTTCTGTGAAGAAAGGAATTACATGACGAACAAAGGAAGAAAGTGATAGATGATTGTTTCCCTATAAGAAAGAATCTCAACTAACTTTCATGTCATCAACGAAAAAAGTTGATCAAGCAGTTGAAGGACCCACGAAGAAGAAGGTGTTGATGTATAAAAGAGTCCCTAGCTAAGAGGGAGCTCTGAAAAGTCCCTAATCAAGAGGGAGCTTGGATTAGATCACCCCCGACTAAAAAGGAGTGACAATTGTTTTTTTCTATCTCATGTGTCATGCACTAGACCAGGACCAACAACCATAAGTCTAATTGAAGGCCATGAATGGAAATGTAGAAACATGATAGACACAACATTATTATTTTCATCTGGGAATAAAGAATGGAGGATTGGGTAATCATCTAGCATCTGATGCTCTTTGAGGATGTGTAGGGCATCCAATATAAGAGTAGGCAAGAGGACCGATATTCTTTGAGGGTTGGGAACCCAAGATAAGAATAGTCCTAGAAGGCCATACTTAGTGAACACCCAAGTGGGTATGTACCTTGAGAGACAATGATAAAGGTGTCTATAAATCATTGGTCTTGCCAACATTGTGCTCTGATCTTATGAGAGATAGAGTTGTTAGTCAAAGCCTTGCTATAAACAATGTTGGTTACTATGATGCTATAACCGATGGGTTACCAATCTGATTCTTCTTATGAGAAATTATTCAATTGAGAATGACAAAGTACCATTGTAAATACCTCCCTAGTTAAGCGGGAGTGTTGAAGAAAAGTGTGACTAGGTTCGGTATTTGTAAATGTAATTTTGAACTTTGTACTTATTAAGAAAAATAAATGTTCTTTTGTAAATTATTCGAATGAGTTTCTTGCTCATTTCATAGGTCTAGGAATGTTAAAGAATCAAAGTCATGTTAAAGAGCTCTTCTTGAGAATGAATATGGGTCAACCTAGTGACAAGTAGCCCTCCAAGACAAGCACCATCCTCCAAAGAAGAATACTACTAGCAAAATGATGAAGAGACCAGTTAAGTCAGCCTCAAAGTATATACAAATGACATGTTGGATCAATAAAAGAGACACATCAGTTCACATTGACATGTTGGGTTATTATCGAGGCATAACACCTATAAATAGGTGGCGAGAGTCACCATAGAAACATAGAATTTTGGGTAAGTATCTCTATAACTTAAAAGGTACAAAAACTCATATTTCAGATGGGTACAGGACTATTTATCTTCGCATAAGGCTCAGACTTCAGATGACATCATTGTAGCTTCATATGACTGGTACAAAAATAGTAACATTCTCGACATAAGTATGATGATAAGGGTTTCAGTGCAAGAGGGGAACACTCTGTCTCATCATTCTAGATAGTATCATCTTGGAATAACAGTGATGACAAGAATCTCAGAGATCCCACATCATTCTACAAAGTCTCGGCATAATTTGGAAAAGAAGGTCCTATAGTAACACTCTCTGCAATCATTATCATAAGCATAGATATGATCTCAATGGAGACTCTGTCACAAGGTTACGATCACAATGAAAGAGCAAAAGTCATGACCTCAGTGTGCCTAGGTGTAGACCTTAAGAATATTTCGATGGTATAGTTAAGACCTCGATGAAAGTGCAAAGATGTTGCAGCAATAGTGAAGATCTTGATGATGACCTCAGTGGTGCAGAAATGATGATTATCTCAACGGTGATAAAGAAGAGGATTGTTGTCTTGGTCTTGGAGTGGCATACTAAGTCAAGGGTCATAGTCTTGGTGTTTGTCAATTGGAATCTCTATAAGAATAATTATGTGTGGGTTTTCCTCTCCAAGAGAGAGAGGTTTTGGCCGTGGTAGAATGCCAACCTCTTGTGTTATTGTCTCTTTGATTTTGGTAGTTATTTGATGAAATAAGAAACACACACTCTAATAATGTCAAAGAGAAGATTCTGATAATAAGAAAATTAAAAATGTCTCACAAATAGTTATCAAGTCAAGAATAATATCATTAACTACATGTGCCCTAGATTCTTCAAGAGAAAGTTATGTAGATATTCAGGCAGCTAGCTCTTAGGATAATTTATTTAGCGAGGGGTTTTTCGAGAAGCTGGGAGTGTTTATTGTGAGACTTCACAGGAAAAGGGCTTAATACATCAACTAGTTGAAGAAGCAATCTATCCCATAGGCTATTTTTAGCCTCATGGACATTAAAATAATTTTCTTTCTTCCTTTCTTTCTCTTGCAATGATTTTTAGATTTATCACTATTAATTTAGGATTGACCAATGCAATTTATAATGTTACATCCTCTTTGGTCCAGCTTTGCTAAAAAAAAAATTTATATAAAAAAAATTCAAGCAATTTTAAAATTATAATTATTTGCTAAATAGTAAATTTAAAATTCACTATGATTATTTAATTAATTCTTAATATTATTTTCAAAATTATTTAATTTTCATTTCCATCTTATTGTAATTTGGTCAATTATTTAATTAATTCTAATTTTATTATTTAATTCTCATCATGACCTTGTTTGAACTTGGTCAATTTCCTGTTTCAATTATTAATTAATTTTTAAATCTATTTTAATAATTATTATTAACCTTATTCCCCGTTGGAGGTGGAAAATGCAAGTAATGTAACACGGGACTTGGGCATTAATAGCCCTCCCATGCGAAAATCATGATGTGGAAGCATGTTGGGTAAACATAGCCAAGATACATGCAAGAGAACATTCTCGATGCAACTAGGGTTATAACAATGATGGTAATGGCATTTGCACGCATTTTCTGGAATTGTGAGATGAGAGTTTGGTTTGTAGGGGGAATTGTCTGCTCAGGAATTATGGATGGCCTCACAGGAGAGCCAATCTTGTTCCTAAATTAATGATGGTGCTCATTCGAGGATGGAGAGGAGAAGCCTCGACGTGTATGGAACTTTATTGTAGAGCATAATGTAATCTAGGATCCAGGCTCACAGTGCTTTCTAGAATCAATACTCTTAGTGAGCCTAGTTTGTAGAGTAGAAGGCTTCGGGGAGGGGTTCCTCCTTGAAGTTGGGCTTCTTGGTGGAGAGGATGATGGAAATTTGGCTCCCATATTTTTCCAGGCAATTAAGTTGCATTTGTCTTATGTATAGATTGGTTTATGGAATGTTAATTTAGTGTGTTCCAATTGTAAGTCAGGGCAGTTGGAAAAGTGGTTCCTTTTTTTCTGTTGGTGGCCTTGGAAGGCGTCCTCCTTCAGATTATTCCTTAGTATTTGTCTCAGTTGGCCCCGTAGTGGTGAGTCATGTGCTAATGACCTTAAGGGCTTCCATGGGAAACAAGAGTCTTTGTAGATGGATTGGGGGTTAACTAGAGAGGCACATTCACATAGAGGTTTGGTGCTTTATCTATGTGGAGGCCTCAATTGGGGTTAAATTGACTATAACCTGTTGTAATTTTAGAGGAGTGGGTATTGAGAAGTATCGGCCTTGGTCAATTTGGGTGTCGGCTGTAGAAATTTGTGTCATCTTTGGGAAAGGAGGTGGGGTCACCTATAGTTACTTGACTATCTTGCAGAGTCAGTGTGGGGAGGTGGAATATTTTCCTCTCACAAAGGGGGTGTGCGAGCATGATCAGAGAGTAGACAGTGTTGTTGGGGTTTGGTCGAACATCTTAGGGTTGTGAAGCCATCTTCAAGGCATATTCATGCAGCATCAAATAGGTAGGCCTCGGCGTGGTGGAGGCCTTAGGGGGCAGGGAGAAATGCCTCAAATGGTTCCACCTGCTGAAGAGGGAGAGTTGGAGCATCCATTTGGTGGTTCCCCTAGGCGAGTGATTTTCCACCCCCATTTGACTCCCTGGAAGCCCAGGTACGTCAAGTGCAAGCTGTGGTTGATCAACAGGCACGTGATAGACACAACGAAAACAAAAAATTCATCGGTTTTCTTAATGACATTCAACATAACCAATGGCATATCCTTGACTGCTAGGCCTCCCTTCGTCGAGGCAAAAAGAGGTTCCAAGATTGAATGGACAATTTTGACGGATGCATGGCACACATGGAATCACATGTTCATGAAGTATTCCATAGCCCAAGTGAGGGTGGTAATGTTGCTCAGGATCCTAATAATGTTAATGAGTAATAATGTGTGTGTTATATATTTTGTTTTTGTCGCAATTTTGGGCTTTTTGGGCCATTTATATGTAGTCTCATAGTTTTTGTGTTGTTGTTATCGAGGTTCTTTTTTTCGTACTTGATGGCCAACAAATCAGGTAGGAGTGAGGCTTTAGATTTTTTTGCATATGAACACTCCACGTTGTAATCCTTTTAATAATTATTAGAAATGATCGATTAAAAAATTATTAACCTTATTCCTATTAATTCTAATCAATTTATTTTAAAATTGTAATCAATTTGTTTTAATTTTCTTAAATATTAATTTGACCTTGACCAAGTTTATTTCTTTCTCTAAACTTTAACCCAACGAATACTTAGTTTTCTTCTCCTATAAAAAGGCTCTTTAGCACTCGTTTACACGTGAAGATCTTTGGTCCGATTGTAGTGCCTGAAACACCCTCCAAAATTTTTTCCTACATCCAATTTTGGAGCCTTCCTTAGGTTTTTCCTTGATGCTTGCAAGCACTCAAGCTCATCCTGTGAGCTCGTGTTGAGTCTTTGCACCCTCCTCGCTTGACTGTTCACCAGACTGTAAGGACTCTGGAGACCACATATCTCCACAATGGTATGATATTGTCCACTTTGGGCCTAAGCCCTCATGGATTTGCTTTTGGACTTACCCCAAAAGGCCTCAGAACCAAAAGGCTTTAAAATAGAGTATTTTACCTTTTTACCTGTCCATGCTTCCTTTGGAACACCACCATCCAAGGAACTTGAAGGCCCTCTGTTTATTAGATAAACAACAATATCTACAGCATCTGCCCAAAACTGTAAGGCAATCCTACATGCATCTCATGCACCTGCACATCCATGATGTCCTGTTCTCCTTTCTGACACACCATTTTCTTGTGGTGTTCTTGGAACTGTCTTCTCTCTACGAATTCCATGCTCTGAACAGTACCTATCAATCTCTTTGCTGCAATATTCACCTCCATTGTCTGATCTAAGACACTTCAATTTCTTTCCTATCTCAATCTCAACCAAAGCTTTCCATTTCTTAAAAGCATCAAATACATCAGATTTATTCTTAATACAATAAATCCAAGTTTTTCTAGTTGCATCATCAATAAAAGTAACATAATAACGAGAGCCACCGAGAGATGATACCTGAGCATGTCCCCATACATCTGTATGCACAAGCTCCAATTTGTCATTCTTCTTTTCTTTCCCAACTCTGAGAAATCTGACTCTCTTCTGTTTTCCATAAATGCAATTCTCACAGAAGTCCAAATCAACATTCTTCAAACCCGGCAAAAAATTGCTTGAGTGAAGAATCTTCATCCCTTTTTCACTCATGTGTCCAAGCTTATGATGCCATAATGCTGCATCTGCTTCTTTGGAAGTTAAAGCATTAACAGAGTTAGAAATGCCATTGCATAAATACAATGTACCAACCTTTTCGCCTTTTGCTATTACCAGGGCTCCTTTGGTGACCTTCCAAGCTTTATCTGTGAAAGTTGTCACACAACCTTCACCGCCTAACTGCCCTGTTGAAATCAGATTTTTCTTTAGATCTTGAACATGCCTTACCTCCTTTAGTAGCCATTGGTTTCCATTCTGCTGTTTTACAAGAACCTTACCCATTCCAACAATTTTACAGGGTTTATCATCACCCAAACGAACTTCTCCAAAATCTCCTTGAACATAGTCATGAAAGTATTTCTTATCAGGTGTGGCATGGAATGAGGCCCTTGAATCTACCACCCAGGAATCAGTAATATTTCATAAAGAAAGAATCAAAGCATCTTGTAACACCTCACCTGTCACAGTTGCTTCATGATTGTTTTCTTGTTGTGAATCTCCTTCTTTTCCCTTCCGAGATCTACAGTCTTTCTTTAGGTGTCCTTTCTTTCTATTATCCAGCAAAATGAAGAGACACAACCTACAACAAATCCGCTGTAATATCCTCTATTTTCTCTCACATTCTCACCTCTCTGTTTCTCGCTCACACGGAATACACATCTATCTCACAGCCTCAAATACAATGCCCTCATACAAAGAGAGGGGTTGCCTTCTAGGGAAAAAAACCCTAAACTAAACATAAGTTCTACCGTCAGATCATCCGCCTAATGAACGGCTCAGATTGACTAGAAATTACTATATTTTTACAAGGAAAATTTACATTTGTTTTTAGCTTCGGGGGCGCTGCCCCCAAGCCCCTGCCTGGGGACCGCTGGCCCTCGGACCCCCCAGCCAAGGGGGATCGGCCCCCCCGGACCCCTACGAGGAGGCCAAGTCCCCCCCGCACCCCCCCGCGTGGAGGGGTGCACAAAACTTCCTGGGGTATACATCCCGCTGAAACAAAGACCTCTGAACAATCATGCTCCACACACAACAATCTTCCACTTGGAGAATGATTGTAGCAACTCCATCGCTGCTTCATTTGTTGGACAATGACTCCTCCCTTGGACCTGGCTATTCCTCATCTTCATCGTCATCCTTGAAGACCAATTGAAACTGAGCATGTTCTCAGCTTCTCCCTGGTTACAACTTTTGTTAGCATATCTGCAGGATTCTGGCTAGTGTGTATCTTTTCCAGCTTCAACTGTCCATCTTCCAACACTGATCGTATGAAATGTTACTTGAGCTGTATGTGTTTAGTCCTGGAATGAAATGCTGAGTTCTTTGCAAGATGAATGGCACTTTGGCTATCACTGTATAACGTGCCCTTATCATGCTCCTTACCCAATTCACCCATAAACCTTTGTAACCAGATCATTTCTTTACTAGCCTCTGTAGCAGCCACATACTCTGCTTCTGTTGTTGAAAGTGCAACAACACTTTGGATTTTTTGAACCCAACTGATAGTTGTTTCCTCCAACAGTAAATACTATTATCCTGTAGTGCTCCTCCTATTATCTCTATCACCTACCATATCTGCATCAACTATTCCCTGTAGAGAAATGTTTGAACCACGAAAGCATAATGCTTGATCTGTGGTACCTTTCCAATATCTGAGAATCCATTTCACTGCCATCCAATGTTCCTTTCCTGGATTGTTCATGTACCTGCTTACAACTCCCACTGCATGTGCAATATCAGGCCTTGTGCAGAGCATTTCATACATTAAGCTTCCAACTGCTGATGCATATGGAACTTTAGACATATAATCCACGTCTTTTTGGATCTTTAGGCACATTTCCTTACTAAGTTTGAAATGGCTAGCAAAAGGTGTACTAACTGGTTTTGCATTGTGCATGTTAAATCTTTTCAACACCTTTTGTATGTACTCATTCTGAGACAATGTTAATTTACGATTTTTCCTGTCTCTAGTTATTCTCATACCAAGGATTTGTTTTGCAGCTCCCAAATCCTTCATTGCAAATGAATTTGCCAATTTTCTTTTGAGCACATTTATTTCCTGTATGTTAGATCCTGCAACAAGCATGTCATCTACATACAATAACAATATAATATAGCTGCCATCATTTTCTTTTTCAGATAAACACAATGATCAGAGTGACATCTAGTATAACCTTGTTCAGACATAAACTTGTCAAATTTTAGATACCACTGCCTTGGAGCCTGTTTTAAGCCATACAAGCTCTTCTTCAACCTGCACACAAGTTTCTCCTTCCCTTTCACTTCATATCCTTGTGGCTGCTGCATATATATCTCTTCCTCCAAATCCCCATGGAGAAAGGTTGTATTACATCTAACTGCTCAATATGCAAATCTTCAACTACTACTAGACTTAAAATAGTTCTAATTGAAGTCATTTAACAACAGGAGAAAATATTTCATCAAAATCAATACCTTTCTTCTGTGCAAACCCCTTCACCACAAGTCTAGCTTTGTACCTCTGTTTTCCTCCATCTTCTTCCTTCAACCTGTAAACCCATTTATTCTTCAATGTAGTTTTTCCTGCAGGCAACCTGACTAAATCCCAAGTCTGGTTATGCATTAAGGAGTCCATCTCTTCTTTCATGGCTACCTCCCACTTCTTCCTGCTTTCAACCTGCATTGCTTCTTCATAACATTCGGGTTCACCGGAATCAGTCAATAATAAATAATA
>APFE030849083.1:5520-19843 GCA_000404065.3 Pinus taeda | reverse complement strand
GAAGGAGAGTATCGTTCAGGGGGTCTACTTATCCTAGTAGATCTTCTAACACCACTTTCAGGTGTTTGGGGTGCCTGTTGTAGTTGTGATGGTTGCTGTTGTTGTGGTTGTTGATTATTATTATTTTCAGGCACCTTTACTTTTTCAGTGATTTCATCAAGAACTGCATATTCCTTGTTTTCCTTTTCTTGTTCCTTTTCCTGCAACTGATTCTTATACAAGACCTTTTCATTGAATATTACATCTCTGCTCCTAATGATTTTGTGATTTTCATAATCATATAAGCGATAACCAAAATCATTAACACCATATCCAATAAAGGTACATTTCTTTGACTTTGCTTCAAGCTTTGTTCTATTTTCTTTATCAATATGGACAAAGGTCAACTCCTCTTCGCCATGTTGGGACCAGGACACATCCATGAAGAATCTGGAGCACACTGCCTGTCTAACTGAGCTCATCCATGGATCCCATCGTGATATTACCGGGGCCCACCACCTTCGTTCGGCATTCCAAGGATTCATCCACTTGGCTAACTTCGGGGCATGGCTTCGATACCACTTGTAAGGACTCTGGACACCACATATCTCCACAATGGTATGATATTGTCCACTTTGGGCCTAAGCCCTCATGGATTTTCTTTTGGACTTACCCCAAAAGGCCTCATACCAATGGAGATATTTGTCCATCCTTATATAACCACGATCCTCCCCACTTCTAGTCAATGTGGGACTTTGGTCGTATACCCAACACAGACATCTTTTAGAATGTTATTCACAATGTCATGCTTGCAACCATGTTTTGGTTATGTACAAAGTCCCTCTTCATGTGTACGAGTCGTATTCGCTATGTAAACATCTGTCACACTCACACAGAGAGTTGTATGCATTGTCGCGCAAGTGTCGTTAGGGTCATTCAACGATCTATCACAAGTGTCGCACTTGTTGCTCACACCCGTCGGTCAGTCATATTGAGTGTATGTTGTCTTGATGGTTCGAGGTGTCTTGTCGTCAAGTCATGTTGAGTGTGTGTTCGCAAGGTCATGCATGTACAAAGTCACTCATTCACACACTTAGTCATTTTTGTTGAAACTCTATCGACTGGACCACCCTCCAACAACCGGACCTTCGTTGAGTTGCACTGTGTAGTCTCAGCTCTCAGTGAACATGTACTGCTGCCCAGAATTATGCAGAGCTTGAGGCTGCCTCCTAGGTAATCTTCACTGTGCAATCCTGGAGTCAACCCAACTGACTGTCACCCAAAATTGCGCAGAAGTTTCTCAGCAAGCCATCTCAATCTGTGTTGCCTACAAGCAACACCATCAAGCCTCCATCTGGTCAATTGGAAAGTTTGATCCAGCAGTCACCCCGGCCCTAAAAAAATTGCGCAGAAGCTATCGGGCATGCCTGCTTCCACTAACTAAAGAGACAACATAGATATTCCAGATAGACACCCGTTGCATGTCATTGCACTACCCTAAAAAATTGCATAGTTTTTCCAGTCAGTCACCTTATCAACTGGCTTGCTGCTTCTCCTGAAAACTGCGTAGTTTTCATGGGCAGTCTCCCAGCTGCCCAGCATCCCGCTCAACCTAGAAGCTTCATAGGAATGTCTTACAGGCCAGCCTCCCATCTCTACACAGTTGTTTCCAGCAGCCTCCCACTACCAACCTCCCCGGAGAATCTGTGTAGTTTTCACTGCCAGTCTCCCCCTGCTACATGCACTATCTTGGAAAAATTCAGCAAATTTTCCCTCCAGCCAAGCTAGATCCCGCAAACAGTCACTGTTAATCTAGATTTCCCATCTCAGCCTCCTAGTGGCCTCTGCATAATTTTCATGGACAGTGCCCGGAGCCCACATCTCGACCTAAAATGTGCTCTACACAGTTTCAGATCCTTGTCCTCTCTCCCGGTCACCTACACCCGAAAGCGAAATATAATGCATCATTGTAGACTAGGAGATTTCTGGATTCGATGTTGTCTCATCATGAATGATTGCTGATACAGGTACATGGATGAGACATGGCATGATGATGAATGGGATGAACAAGGAGCGCATGCAAGGAGACTTGTTCACGAACGGATGAACACGTGGAGCATTCTAAGTACAAGCGGAGAGGAGACATGCACGTGCAACATCAAGCAAACACCAAGACCATCGAAGACTCTACACACCTTGCCATGCAGAGGTGAAGCTATGATATGCCAAGAACACATTCATCACTCAGCAGCACTGCAGCTCGACATGGACACCACCACCAGCATGAACATACAAGTTATGTCGTGTTGAGTCATGTCATGAGTCATCTCGGCCACATCACTATTGTGGGCCATAATGTTGTAATTAATGTAATGTAACGTGGAAGTCCAAGAGACCCACATGTAATGTTAAAGAGGCATGTAAATTTCAAGAGTCATGTAAGTCAAACAGTCATGAGGGAATTCGAACAGTCACAAGGGCCGGTTTAACCCTTGGCTATATATACCCCTAATTTGTACATGCAAAAGACTTTTCACCTTGGATCCTCCCACATAGTCTTGAGAGTTTGTAGTCTTTTCTTTGAGGATCAAGCAGTTGTCCAACGCCCCACTATCGGGGTTGGTGATGTAATAGTGTACCGATGTGTCTTGGAACTTTTGCTTAATTCAAAAGCCTGATAACATGCCAAACACGTTTTCACACATGTATTGTATTTGTTTGTAAGACTATTCTTTGGACACTTGTAATGCATGTTGCTTTAACCTGTATTAAGACAGTTGAACTATTTTGGTTTTTCTAATACATATGCTTACGAAAATGTGTTGTATAAGTTGTTAAAGTTGTCTCGCCTGTGTGGGATATCCCACTAGACAATCAACAGAACCATTCCCATAAAATTGTTATAATGATCGTCACACTCGTCTGGACTATTCCACTTAGTGTTGTATGTGTTATATGTTCATTGTGTGTTTGTGACTGTCGCATCTATGTGGACTACTCCGCTGGAAGTTGCACATGTCTTGTTGTGTTGTGTGTCTCTGACAGAGTTGGGACTATTCCCTTTTGATTTGAGACTCACTTCCACCCTCTCCCTCTATGGTGAAAGAACCTTGACACAAGTAACACTAAGCACTCACCAGGCACGCGAACCTCGTTGTTTGAAGACAAAGCAGACCACTCTCATGTGCTGACAAGCAAGAGCTAAGGAAAACCTTTAAGATAATGGCAACCAGACCAAAAATAAAATGCTTGAAAATAACAAATAATAGTTACCATCAGTTACTTCCCACCATAATTTAAGTAAGTATTTGCATAGAAATTCTAATGGATCTTGAGTGACTGAAGATACAGGAGAGCTTGAGAAAATTTCTTCAACTCTTGGGAATGTTGCAGCATAAGGACCTGATAAAATTAATGTGGTTTGTTCCTGTGAACTCTCTTCTTGAGATGGCTCTTCAAGAGGGTTATTTTTCTTCTTTTTATACATTATGAATTCTGACTGTTGAATTTTTGAAAAAAAGTCATACTTCGCTTATGCAACACCTATTCCCTCGGGTATATTAGCATATCTAATTATTTATCCCTTTGTGGATGAGCATATATTCTCATAAAGTCATTCTATTGTGTACGGTATACCTATGGCTGTTGGGTTTGTAGAATTTAAATATGATGAGTCGCAACTATGCTTGTAACTAAGCCCCAAGGGATAGCTCAAATGGTCAAGTTCCCGTTGCTAAGTACTTTCCCAGTTGGGAGGTCACAGGGTCAAATCTCCTCGACGCCCTCGGGGTTAGGCCTGATATGGCCGACCGGCAGATCCCTTCGGGTGGAACTGCCCCGCTTCTCTACGTGGACGTAGCGGCCACTCATTGAGTGCCCGTGAACCACATTGAAAAAAAAAAAAAAAACTATGCTTGTAACTAATTTCAAGGCTTATTAAATTATTTTATAACTATAAAGTAAGGTTTAAAATTCATAGCGAAACATTCTATGATTTTTATGGGAAAAAATTTAATGCCCATTTGGAATATTAAATTACGTTTCAGGGAAATTATCGCATAGATTTTTCTGGTTATACCTGTTGCCCCTGTATTGCGCTGACCACTCATTAATTTAATCAAAAGCTAAAATATTTTTGAGCTTAGTAAAATATAAATTTAAACATTATTTTATTTTTCTATTTTTTTAAATTAATTTATTATTATTTATTTCTAATTCTATTTGTTTTAGTATTTATTTTTAATTTTATTGGTTTTCAAATTAAAGATGTTATTGCCTTAGCCTTTGTAACTCGTGACAACATGATAAATAGTTGACGTGCACAACACATTTACTATCATTCCACTGTACACACAGAGACAAGTGATGGTATAAATTATCTCATTAATTACACAAATGCACAGGGACAAGGGATGCACTCATTTGTTTCTCTCATTAATTACATAGATGTGTACCTATTATTTACTATCACTCCACTGTACACACAGGGACAACTGATGGTATAAATTATCTCATTAATTACACACATGCACGAGGACAAGGGATGCACTCATTTATTTATTTCATTAATTACATGGATGTGTACGTATTTTATAGGGGGCGGTAGATTTTTTTTTTTAAATAAATATGATATCATCATCTCAGATTTTTACTACGTTATCATAAATGTAGCTAACAAAATCAAAATCATGTCCATGAACATGAGAAAAGTTGGGCAATGATATTGACTCAAAAAAATATCTCAAGTAGCTATATAAATATTGATCAAGAAGGGTAAAGATACTAAGTAATGGTGAAATTAAATAATTATTAAGCTCAATCTAGATACATGCTATGCATAGCTAAAAGATACTACGTAATGGTGAAACCGAGAATTATCTATCTCAACCTAGATATGTGCTATGTATAGAAGATACTATGTAATGGTGAAACCAAACAATTATTAATACATGCAATGCATAACTTTTCCATATTTTTATCTTTTTAGATAACAAACAAACACTCGGAAGCGGAGAATCAATAGGTAGGGTGAAACCACTTCTCCAAGGATAAAAACTAGGCCAAAACTAAGTAGAAAATAGAAATTGAGGTACATACAATAAAAGTGAAAAGAAGAACATGAAAAACAAGGAACATGACCACTTATTTATAAATTAGAGATATATGCACAGTGGCTAAGACAAAAACTATACTTTGAACCTAAAAGGATAATCTTAGCTACTACAACAAGGCAAGGAAAATTTATTTAGGTTCACAATTTAACTGCACTTAAATTTGTAAATATAAACCAAAGTTCACAACAAATAGTAGGATTGATAAGGTATTATTATCATCATTGGGTAGGATTGGATTCTCCACTGCCATAATGCCAAATTGCAAATAATAAAATATCTCAATTTACCAATCATCAAAATCTAAATTGAATTCTACGCCTTAACACTAACTTGAATTCAATACTTTTATTTTAATTTAGCCATATTTAAACGAAGCGACAGGGACTAGCTACTATGTAGCACTCGTTATAATAGCATCCTTATTTTAAGTAATTAAAGATGGGCTTCAAGTTTCCTTGTTATAATAACATCCTCATTTTTAGTAATTAAAGGTCGGCTTCAAGGGACTTTAATTTAGTATTTTTTAATGAAAATTTTGGGCATTGGATTCAAGGAAGAAAGTCAGTAATATGAAGGCAAGAGAGAAGTTAGGTCATCATCCCAAAGGTGGGCTTCAAGTTTCCTTATTATAATAACATCCTCGTTTTTAGTAATTAAAGGTGGGCTTTGAGGGAGTTTAATTTCATATTTTTAAATGAAAATTTTGGGTATTGGAAATAAGGAAGAAAGTTAGTATCCTTATGAGTCTGAAGGCAATAGAGAAGTTAGGTCAACATCCCTCTTAGCCTGAAGACAAGAGAGAAATGTATTCCAAAGCATCAATATGTCAATTTATGAGACTTGAACCTAGGTGGAGAGGATAACATCTATTCTTCACAACCACCCAAGTTAAACTCAATTAACTTAGAATTATAAATATGTTCTTTTCATAATATTATATTTGTATAGTTAAAGTGTTTAATGATCTTTATGTAGAAAATTCCAATGGAATTCTAAGAGGACATTCAAAGTATGTCACCTTAATAATTTAAATTTGCATATTTTTAACAAATCTCAATAGCCTAAAAATCCTCCTTCTCTTTACCATTGAAAAAGGGTTTCATCAGCTACAGGGGTTCGGAGATTCTAGAATAGTTATTAACTGGTTTAATCAACACTCATTATGTCACGTGCACACATTGAGGAACATGTTGGATGAGGTTATTTTGATAAAAGCTCAATTTGATCATATTTCCTATCATCATATCTACACGGAAAGGAACACACTTTCCAACAGTATATCCAAGGAGGCCTCACAGCACGATCGTGGTATTTGGATTATAATTGAGCACAATGGTCATGATCATTATCAATATTATCATGGACCTTTTGACAACAAATCACAGCAAGATGCAATACGGGATTGACTTCACTTGCTCTATATATATATAGGAATGATAGCAACATATGATTAGATGACAGTTATAATTATGTAATTTTGAACAATGATCTACATTTTTGTGATTTTTCATTATAATAATTATGATATAGTATTATAGAGTGATCTATGAACACCATTATGGATATGCTTTTAAAACATCTATAACATGTCACTTTCACTATTATCATAATGGAAATTATGATTTTTCCCGGGGGAAAAACTATTTACTACTTTTCATTTAAAAAGTTAAATTGAAATCATAAAAAAACTCACTTATTTATGGCCAGCATATCTTGAGTGAGGCCTACCACTAAGTTAATGTTGGATAAATTTAATCCCATTACCAACTTTGTACGAAAGGCCATATTCTAGATTTGTATCTTAAGGAATAAAACACTCACAGAGTTCCTTGTAGCTAAAAGTAAATGGTTCACGTATATTTCCAAAACCACTAAGTTAATGATGGATAGATTCAAGCCCATTACCAACATAGTATGAAAGGCCATATTTTATATTTATATCTTTTTGAATAAAACCCTCAAAGAGTTCCTTGTAGCTAAAATTAAATGGTTCACGTATATTTCCAAAACCGTAGTAGCTAGGAAAACTTTTGTGTCTCTCCAAAATCATAGTAGTTGGGAATTTTGTGTCTCTCAAAATGATTTTGGGCTAAAGCTTTATGCAATTTATTTGTAATATCTCTGAGCCTCAAAGGCCTGGCCCTAAAAGGCTCTTTGTAAATTATATGAGAAATGCAAAATCCATGGCCTAATTTAAATTTCATAATTTACAATTTCTAAGCCTCCAACGCTCAACTGAAAATTTTCCAACCCGACACATCGATTTCCTTAATATTATAACAACTTTAAAAATTACAATCCATGGGCTCATTAGTGAACTTTTTAATTAATTATTTTGGATGTTCAATGAAGACTCTTCCCACTGAGTCTTCACTATAAAACCAACATTTCAAATCCCATATCAAATTCATTAATTTGTTTGGATACTCTCTCCTTGATTAACATGTTAAGGAATCTTTCACCATGGTCGTTGTAGACCCAATCTTCTTATTTAACGCCCTAAAATATCATGTTAAGGGGTTTTCATCCCCTACCTTTTCTACCATTGTACCTCTATAGATAATTCTAGGTCAATAAATTATGCCAGAGCATCTAAAATGTTTTGTTTGTTTTGAGTTTTTGGATGACCAATGCTCTAAATTGTTTAAACAGGTGCAGTTTCTTAATTAATTATGATGTATTAGAAGGGATGACTCTTCACCTCTAGTAGAATTTAGCTTTTGAAGAGATATGTGAGGTTTAACTTTAATAGAATATATGATTGATTAAATCTTCAAACATATTATTTAACTTAGTCATATACAAATGATGTGTGTAAAATGATTTTACAGCCAACAAAATATATTTAAAACTTAAGGGGAAGTGACAATTTAAAGATGTAGAGGAGTAAATTAAAACAAATAATCTAATTAACTAATCTTTGTAATTGATAACAACTTTGAAGGTGCTTTCACATAAATTGAAATTCAATGTTATCATACCCAGAATTCCCATTAAATTCAAATATATGCAGATTTAAACAAAGTTAAAATATAATAGTGACACAAGTTGTTTCAAGATGAATCCATAATCCTTCTATTACTTTCAACAAATAATTTCATATGATTACAAGTCTACTCAAGAGTCTATCACAATGGTTCAACCCTTTATACTTTGAAGTACAAAGTATTTATATAACTTTCCTAAAAAATATCTTGATTTAAATATCGATATTTATTTACAAATATCTAAAAATTGTTTACAAAAATAGATCTACAATCTAGGAAAATAAACTACTTAGGCCTCTTGGCACTGAAAATGAGGCTTCAGGTGATGACTGGGCTAAAAAGGTTGTTGTTATGTTTCTCCCAAAAACCTGCATCCTTTTGCTAAAAGCTTGCTTGTTGCTAGAAATTTTTGTCTATTTACTCAAGGAGTTGGCATATATTTTCCCATATTTCATCATCTAGAGTGGAATATTTAATTAACTTTATGTATGTATCATCCACTTCAATGTATTTGGAAAGTGGGCTTAGTTACAAACAGATGTTTGATCTCATGCTTAATCAATAAATCAAAACTTAAACCCTCAATGAAGGATTTTCCTATAATATTCCCCTTAATCTTAGCAGTTTGGATTTGTATGTAGCTATAAAATGCAGCCTGCGGTGGTATTCTTCAAGGAGAACGAGACCATCTACCATTCCTCTTAAACCTGGAATCCCTTTTTGATGCAGAATATTGAACTTCTTGTGAAATTTCTGAATGTTGGCTTCCAGGTTATGACATTTATTTTCCAATTGTAGAATTAGATTTCTTTTAGTGGGAATCCTTATCACTTCCAAGATTGTTTTTGTTTTTTCCTCTATTTCAAATTCTTCCAGTTCTTCCCTTGTTTTTTAATTCAGAATTCTAATTAATTTTGTAGCCTCTCCTAGTTTTTTACCCAGGTCTTTCTTTACTTCGGCAATCACTTCCTTTGATTTTTCCAATAGCTCCTCCTGTTCAAAAATAATTTCAATAGAAGGCCACAAATTTGTCATAGAATCATTAATGTCTAGCTAGATGATTTCCTTGGCCAATGCAATGGTCTGAGAAATAGCAAACTCATTTTCTAGTGTTTTTATCCTTTGAGTTAGTCTATGAGTTTTCTGAAGCTCTGCTAAATAAACATTATCAATTTTTAGCTTCTACTCTTTGAGATTGTTGAGTTGAGCATTCAACTTTTCAATCTCTTGATATTTTATGGACAAATATCCCATTGCTTTAGCTAAATCCGTTGCTGAGTCTATGGATTGTTTTTCCACTACTATAGCTGATGAAATAGAAGTCCCTACAATAGGATTTGTTGAAGTATCTGCAATAAAAGTTGTTGCTATAGAATAGTTGTTGCCACATCTACTTTTTGTTCTTTTTCTTTCAAAAGACTTTCTAATTTAGTCTCCAACCTCCGAATCTGCAAATTTTGTTCAACAATAATTTTGAACATGTTTTCCTTTTCCTTTTCTATCTCACTGGCTTCTTTGGTATGGGGATCTTCAGTAGTAGGGAGTTTCAACTATTTTTTCAATGCTTGAATATCAATTTTTTTCCTCTTAATCATTTCCACGGTGGCTTTAACATTACTGGGATCATATCCCAGTTTAATTACCAGATCTTCTAAAGATTTTATTTTAGTATCTTTGGCAAGTGATGACATCCTTTCTAGCTTTAATTGGGATTGAACATTATTCACTAAAACCTACAACTAGATGTTGTCATGGTTGAACTCGTCAAGGTGGAGTAAATCATTTCTCCAGGTTGTTTTTGCAAATCAATTTGGTCAATAGGATGGATCTGTTTAGTGTCAAAGGTAAAAATAGATTCTTTGTAATCTGCTGCAGTTTTAGGAAAAGGAACTTTAGGATCTAAAAGTGCCATCTGAAACTGTACCTTTTTAGTATCTAATGCTGAGAGAAGCATGTGCTGGGAAGCTAAAGTTTGCTTCTAGAATTATGAATAAGTAGTGGCCTTGAGTGCCTCATTTTTCTTCTTAATTTCCCTCTACCTAGCAAATATACTTTGTTCTATAGTGGTCTGGGCTAGCACTCCTATCTAAATTGATTCTAATGGATCCTGAGTGACTAGAGATACAGGAGAGCTTGAGAAAATTTCTTTGACTCTTGGGAATGTTGCAGTATAAGACCTGATAAAATTAATGTCGTTTGTTCATGTGAACTCTCTTCTTGAGATGGCTCTTCAAGAGGGTTATTTTTATTCTTTTCATACATTATGAATTCTGACTAATGAACTTCTAAAACAATAGGTGAAATGCTTTCCCTTGTCCTTTTAGCATGTTTTTCCTGTGGTGTTGGAGTATGTGTTGATGTAGAAATAAAAAATTGCTCCTCTGCTTCCTGAAATCCGTTCTCCTGCCATTCCTCTTGGTTCATGTACTGTTTAATCTTTGTTCTAGTAGTGTGTGCATAAGGAGTAAGTTTCTGTTCTACCCTTAACTTAGAAATAATCTCCAAGGGATCATAAGTCCAGGTAAAACTTAGTTTTAATTTCATTTGTTTCAAAAGGTTGTCTGCTTCTTTTGTTGTTGCTCTAGTATTACAAATAAAGGGTCCAATCTGAGCTTTTAATTTAAACGGATATTTCTTCTTAGCTAACACAAAGTGCAGCTTATCCAAGTTCATCATCTACCTAATATATTCAAGTGAAAAAATCATAATTGGTACAAACTTAGGCAGTTTATATGGAGGAAGCTTACATCCATATACTCTAATCTCTTTGTAGTTTTGATACAAGTACCAATCTACAGTCTTTGTTTGCTCGCTGAGATGAAGAATTCTCTTAATTTCAGGGGAAATCCTAAGAACATCATCATTGTTAAGCAAGCATGATACCATGTATAAAAACTGATTGGTGTAATCACTGAAGGAAAATTCATTGGTATTCTTCCTTACCAAGGAAATCCAATGAATCACATATTGAGGATTACCCTACTCATCTAATTTATGTAATTGAAATTGGAATTTATCTGCTTGATGGAATAAAAACAGATATACAAGAACTAACTGATAGTTGAAAGATCCTTCTGTTGAAAACTTTAAGAACTCATCATGTATTTCTTCATACAAAAACTCATTGTAATTGAAGATCATAGAAGGTTTTTCACCTAATGAAAACACTGATAGATATCCTAGAATAATCTATTATACTAGTTGATCAATGGGATAACCTAATAGACAGGAAATTATTGAGATAACCTGTCTAGTCATTTCTAGGAACATGGAAGAGGGGTATGGAGAATTTTTCCTACGTAATTCGGCATTTTTAGGAAGGAATATTTCAAAAAAAATAGCTTTTTGAGGAAAGGTGAGCTTCTTATATACATCCATGAGGGAATCCACAAAGAAGGGGTGCAGAGGGGTTGAAGGTTTTACTTGAAGCATTTGGAAAATCGACTCGTGGGATATGGTAAACAATACATCATTATTTTGATTAATAATGGCTCTTTGGCTTGGGATGTATCTGAAATGGCACCAAGTTACAAATTTGAGAAAGAAATGGGTTTGAGGAAGGATGAATCATGGCAAGAAGGAATCCCACGTGCTCAATTCATCGTTGTCATCAAGGAATTTTTGTTCATCCCAATTGTGGATTTCATATAAGTCGAACTCACATTAGGTTTCAGCAATTTTGTACTCTTGATCAACTAGAGGTAGTCTATCTAAATCTATGAAAGGGGGTATCATTGGGTTTTATTATGTCATCTTAGTGTTTCTTTTTGAAGACATACTGAAGGTATATAAGGTAAGGGTGATGATTACCAGGTAATTTAGTAGGTTGCAGTAATGCTGAAGAAGCGCTTTGATGCTAGTGAGGTTGTCTGGTTATAGTGAGCTTGGATATGTAGTTTTGCAAGAACAGAATGCATAAAAGTAAACAACAACAAAATATGTATTTATTTATAAATGGGAGGATTTTTCTTTTCAGAATACCCATTTATGGAAGCAGGATGAAGGGGTTTTTCATTACACCAAAACCCACAGGTGTTGGTAAACGTTCCAAACAAGTAACTAGGATCCCTAGGGTGGAAATTACGAATTCCATAGAGGTGTGGTGATTCTTCCAACACCCCCCCCCAAAATGCAACTTGGGGGGAATTGAACTTGGGTCCAGGCTCTAATACCATGAAGAGGTTTTCCGTTACATGAAAACCCGCAGGTGTTGGTAAACGTTCCAAACTAGTAACTAGGATCCCCAGGGTGGAAATTACAGATTCCATAGAGGTGCGTTGATTCTTCCAACAAGGGACATTTATTATGGTAACGATCAAGGAATTGAACGGGTGGATAATGGTAAAATGATTGTCCAATGAACGGTGGACAGTTAGCGGAGGTGGAATGGTTGTTAGCTTTTTGGCAAGAGCGGGAGTGAGAGATGGCGGTTTTCGGGGGGAGAAGATGATAAGTGGCATATGGAGGGGGGGATTCTGAAATGAATTAGGGGCGAACATATGGCATTTGTGGAGTTTTTTAAAATAGTGTTTTGGACCCCCCCCCCACCCCGCTTGGTTAAATGTCGGAGGGGCGAGGGTTTCATAAAAGATAGAAATCAAGTCGACAATACTTATTACAAACAAGATTAGTATGTAATTAAGCTTAAACTTTAAATAGCTAATTACACTATGTGTGGCATTTAAACATAGGAGCATTTTGCATATTTTTGGGATTTTTCAATTTTTCAAATTTCTTTTTTGTCTTTTTCAAATTTCTCTTTATATCCCTTTCATGATATCATAATATATATATATATATATATTATATATATAATATATATAAATATATATTAATATATATATTATATTATATATATTATATATATACTATATTATTTATATATATATATATATTATATATATTATATATCATAATATATATATAATATATATATATAATTATATATATTCATTTTTTTCAACAAGTAAATGTAAAATACAGGGTAAGTTACAACATCTACCATAAAATTCCATTTCAGAAGTCCTACTGTAGCCTTACATCAAATACAACCATGACATTAAAATCTAACCATGAGTTTTATGCTCAATAAATCCATTATATTGTGAACTCAACCACAAACATTTATCACATCAATAAAACTATAATTTTTGTTGGCAATTATAGAAAATTACAAAACCATAATCATCAATTTCATTTCATACAATAAAATTTGCAATCAAAATTATTTTTCCAAAAGCACTTATCTAATTTATTCTAAAAATTGCCTGCAAGTGATGAAGAGTGAGCCATCTCCCCCCAACCATAGGCTTAGTTATTTATTCAATTATTTTTGCAATCGGCCACCCTCTAGCCAAACCATGAAGCCATAAGGGGAATCTCTAACTTGGTGAACAAAGGGTGGGATTCATGAAATCCATTCTCCTTCATCAACATAAAATCAACAAGCTCCCTTATAACCCCATGAGCCAAGATTCTGCACGTAGATATGTGTGGTTTATCAGTTGGCTTCCACAACACAAGGGAGTCCCTTCTATATTCCAATAGACCCTTAGTGATCTCTCCTCTTAATGCCTTTGTGCGTTGCCCTAAAAGCACCCAATGACACAACTATGTTTTGTAACACGTTTTAGACACTTATGCTCAATTTTTGTAGTCCAAAAATGGATCAATTGATCTATCATTGTGTTTCCATCGACCAACAACATTTCTAGCACTCATTTTCATCTAGGTTTGGTCCCCATGCATGTTCATGTGTAATTCACACTCTCCACACATGAGAACACTTCATTCTTTGTTCTTCCTTCTTTGATATTTTGTGATACTTTGCCTATACCTTCATCAAATAGTTGGGTACAAACCCCAACTATCTCCTATAGTTGTGGGAGTTAGTAGTTCAACTACTAATTTCCCCCATTAACCATTTTGCTGGGAAATTGGAGTTTTAGTATTCAACTCAGCAAAATAATTCTTGGCATGGGTTAATTTCCATAGATAAGAATTGCCACCATATCTGATCCAAATTTAAACAAGAATGCAACAAATTACAGAGATAACCATAAACACAGAGATGTAGCAGAAATAACACTTCATTTCATTGATGTAAAATACTGAAATATGCTTACAAATAGAGATGGAAATAAACTAGTTAGGGCGATGGTAGCTTATCTCCGAGAAGAGATGTGGCGGCTACATGCCTCTGAACTGTGTTACAATGAGGCTCAAAGGCCTATTTATTGTTGA
>APFE030849077.1:49776-66777 GCA_000404065.3 Pinus taeda | reverse complement strand
TTAGGAGGAGTAGATGTAGTCTTAGGCATCCAATGGCTACGAACTTTAGGTACTTATGCCACCAACCATCAAGTACAATTTATAAAATTCAAATGGGGAGGTCAGAAGTACAAACTACATGGATTCCAAGCACCAGAAAATCATGTTGTATCATCATCTCAGATGATGAAGTTGAGTCGAAGAAGAGCACCTACTTATGCAGTACCATGTCATCAATTAGAAATGTTATCTGCAAATATGACCAGAGAAGAGTCACCAGAGATGCAAGATCTAATTCAGAAGCATGAAAACGTATTTCAAGACCGACCTATGAAAAAGCCATACCGATATCCACATCACCAAAAATCGGAAATTGAGAGAGTAATTCAAGATCTTTTAAAGTGTGGAACCTTGATCATCTTGGAATATCTGATCAAATGGAAAGGCTTACCCGAAGAAGATGCTTCTTGGGAGAATGAAGCATTTGGTCAACAACAGCAATCGTTACGTATGCTTTGAGGACAAAGCATTCTTTCGAGAGGAAGGCAATGTTATGTAAAAAATTAGTTAATTTTAGGTTATTATTTAATTTTAATTTTAATCAGACGAAAGGGCATGATCATAAGATCATGCCCTTTCCCAAAGGGTGCCCATGGCGGTATATAAGCTAGGCAACCCATTGTAAACAATCATCATCTATCTATTCATCATTTTCAATAAGATATTTTATTCATATATATTCTACGTATCAAAATTTTCCGCTTCAGTGAGCAAACCTCCGATGCCATAGTTCGGACTGAAGAGATGTGTCACAAGACATGACACCTAGCATACTTCCTCCAACTTGATATAATGAATCAACTCGAAACCCAAGACTGAAAGCATCTTTAATATTGTTTTTCCATGCACATACCTTGCCATCGCTGAAAGCCACCTTGTAGCCTTTGTCTTCCATTGCCGAAATGGACAGTAGGTTCTTTTTGAGATCAGGTACATATAATACATCCTATAGGTGGATTGTATTACCTTGGTTCAATTTAAGAGAGACATTGCCTACACCTTTCACGGGATATTTCGTATTATCTCCAAGGACAATTTCCAGGTTGGTTTCTTTCTCTATCAGATTATGGAGAACTTCTTTGTAACCAGTGAAGTGCCTTGAGGCACCACTATCAATAAGCCAATTTCCCAACGAGTCCAGAGGAGCAGAGGTAGATAGAGCAGCTGGTAGATAATATTCATCCTGCTTGTTGTCAATAGTGTTAGATTCATACCTGGAATTTCTTGCCTTCTTGAATGGTTGTCCTCTTCCTTGATTTCCAGCACTCCTTTTACCTCGGCCATTTGACCTGCCATTTCTTTTATTGCCTTGAGAAGGATTTTGATCATCATCCCGATGTGAGTTCCTTTTATCAAGACATTACCTTGCATAATGACCTTGTTTATTGCAATGATAACATCGTCCTTTTCCACCCTTTGGTCCAGTCCTCCTTTTGGAATGGTTTCTTCTTTTAGCATGAGAAGAAAAGGTGGTGGGATGACCTTTAAGTGTGGGCATTTCTTGTTCTTCCATTCTTGCTTCTTCTTGAATGCATCTAGCCATTAATTCCTCAAATCCAGGAATTACATTATTGTTGAGGAGAGTAGTCTTGAATATATACCATTCAGATGGTAGTCCTCCAAGAGTTGTGAGTGTCATTTCCCTGTCACGAATTACTTCTCCAATAGATAGGAGATCGTTCTTGATCTCGGTGATTCTTAAGAAATATGCTTACATATTTTCATCTTTGCCCTTCTTAATTTCCTTCAGCTTATTTCTAAGAAACAGAACTTGATTTGCATCATTAACTTTAAATAAACTCACCAGTCTATCGTAGATTTCCTTGGAGGTGTTCAGTTCAGAAACATAGGCCACCAAGCACTTGTCGATAGAGTCCCGGATGATCTTCTTTGCTTTGACTTCTCTAGATTTTCATTTGTTCCTGGCAGCAGCAGGTGCATTTGATGGAGGCTCAACAATATTGCCTCTCACATGGTCCAACACTCCCTGATCTTCTAGTCAGATCGAGAGACATCTTCCATCCGTGATAGTCAGACTTCTCACGGAGCTTGTCTTTGGCGGGGAAGAGTGTCGAGGACCCCATAGTTCTTTTAGGATAGCCTTGCCAATCTTCTCTTCGGTGAGTGCTCTTGCTCTTGCTCGGGCTTTGTCTTCGCCTCAGCTTTATTACCATGTTAATTTATGGTATGTTCTATGCTTAGAGCAATTTACTTATCTTTCTTTTTATTATCCACAGATTAGCAATCACATGTACATTAAGTAAAGTGTAGATAGAAAATTAAACGATCGACAGAAAACAAGCCAAGACAAGCGACACAAGATGTGGCGGCTAGCCAAAGACAAACCCCAATATGGGGAAACCCTTTGATCAAATCTTCTTTTATCTTCAATAATTCAACAGAGAGAAATAGTACAAAAATCTGATTCACATCAGCAGCAGCAAACCCTAGATCAGCCCTAATTTAGGGCAATCAATATCTTGCAAACCGATCGTCGGATCACCTTGATTACTTCACCAAAAAATGTGGCCTTCCAAAGAGAGTCAGTTTCACCTACTGCACAGTCTAGAAAGAGAGAAAGATGGTCAACGTTGGTCAAACTTCCAATCTACAGTTGCAGCCGTAAAATCTGCGTCCTTCCTTCCACACGTGTGAGAGAAGTCTTTTCTATGCAGGAGAGAGAAGAGACTCTTTTCTGCACAAGAGAGAGAGAGATGTGATGAGAGTGAAGTGTGCAAATGAGGAGAATACTCCTTGTATTTATATGCAAAACATTGGGGTTGAATAGATATGACTATTGGACTTCTGAGCCTACATAAGTTGTTGGCCGACTTTGACAATTAGTCCATAATCAAAATAAATTCATATCTCCATAAATACTTATCAGAATCGGATGATCTTTAGATCAATCCTACACCTCTCGACAAGAGGAATCTAATAAAAATATCATCATCCATGAACATGGTGACCCACATGAAATTTGGCCCTAGTTGCCAATTTTAACAGTCATCCTACATCAATATTGATCCTATGCCAAAACCTGAAGCGTCACATTCAATTACAAAAGGCTTTGAAAAATCTGGAGTTGGTAATACAGGTGCCTTGGACATGATTTCCTTTAAGTCTTAAAAACATTTTTCTACCTTATCATCCCATTGAAAGGATTTCTTTTCCAACAAATTTTTAGGGGTGCAAATACATGAGCATAATTTCGAATAAACCTTCGATAGTATCCATTCAACCCTGAGAATCCTCTTAATTTGGAGATGTTAATTGGTCTGGGCCATTTCTTTATCGCCTTGATCTTATTAGGATCCAATTTTACTCCTTCCTTGGATATTACATATTTGAGGTACACTACCTCTTCTTTTCCAAAAGTGCACTTAGACATCTTTGCATAGAACTAATGTTCTTCTAATATAGTGAGAACTTGCTCCAGATGTTGTAGATGCTCCTTCTAGGTTTTGTTATAGATTCGAATATCATCAAAGAACACTAACACAAACTTCCTTAGATACGAACGAAATACCTCAATCATGGTAGCTTGGAAGGTTGTTCGGGCATTAGTTAAATTCATAATGACATTCATGTGTTTGAAAAGCAGTGTTTGCTATGTCTTCAAGCCTTATTCTAATTTGGTAATATCCTTATCTCAAGTCCAATTTTGAAAAATATTGGGCTCCATGAAGTTCATCTAGCATTTCATCTATAAAGGGGATCCGAAACTTGTTCTTAATTGTTACTTTGTTCAGACCTCGATAATCTACACACAGTCTCAAGGATCCATCCTTCTTTCGGACTAGAACCACTAGAGCAGCGTAAGGGCTTCTACTTTTTGAGATGATTCCACACTTCAAAAGATCTTGGACCAATCTTTCGATTTCAATTTTTGGATGATGTGGATATCTATACGACTTGATATTGACAGGTTTGACCCTAATTTGACTTCGATTATGTGCTCGATTTCGCTTTCAAGAGGCATCTTCATGGGGAGATCTTGGAACACCTTTTTCTGTTTTTGAATCAGTTTTTGAACTTCAACTGCTTCTTCACTAACCAATCATGAAGCCAACATCTCCATCTGATGACACTGTACTACATATGTTGGTGCTCCCTTCCGGGTCATCTTCATCATCTAGGATGACAATACAATTTGATTTTGAGGTTGTTGGAACCCAAATAACTTGTATTTTTGCCCCTCCCATCTAAACTTTATAAATTGCTTTTGATGGTTGGCAGAGTAAGTGCCTAGGGTTTCTAGCCATTGGATACCTAGGACCACATCTACTCCACCTAATGGTACAGTTTAGAGCGGAGATTCTAGATTGTAGACCTAGATCTATAATTTGACTTTATGGCATTTCCCTACTTTTTCAATTTTCTTTCGATTGGCTACCATCACTTTCATGTTGGCCATGGGATATGCGAAAATATTGAGCCTTTTTTCCATATTTAAGTCCAAAAAGTTATGGGTGTTGTCGGTATCTATTAGAACCATTATGTTTCTCTTTTTGATATGTCCTTTTAACTTTAATGTCTGGGGTTGAGATATTCATGTCATGGCTGATAATGAGACTTGCGAAATATTCTCATGATCTGATTCTTGCGAAAATTGTGGAGAATATTCAACTTCTATGCTTGATTCTTCACTATCTGAATCATTGGTTGCTTTGCATGTATACAGGTTCTTGGTCTCTTTTCCCTTAGCACATTTATGTTTAGGATCCCATTTTTCACCACAACGTTTGCATTTATCTTCTTTCATTCTTTACATTTCCAAATTAGTTTTTTCTCCTTCACGAAGATGTGGTGGAACATATTTTATATTATTCATGTTAGCAGTTTGGGGAAATTTTCGTTTCAAATATACTCTTTCAAATTTTGGCCACTGCATCCTTTCAAGCTTCTTTTCTACGACTTTTACTTTCTGTCTTGCTTCTTCTATAGAAGTGATGTCATGAAGCTCAAGCTCATCCTGAAGATGTGGTTTAAGTCTCGTGATGTATGATTGAATGAGACGAGTCTCTGATAATCCAAGTACTCGTGTAGCTAGAGTTTCCCATTCTCTAGTGTATTTGTCCACATCTCTTTTTTGTTGCAATTTGGTGAGTGTTGATTCCTGGTAACATCGGATGTGCTCTAAGTCTCAAAATTTGCAGGGAGGTATGGGCACATGTATTCCACAATACTCAGAGATCGTTTTGGGAAATTCCACCCGAAGACAGTTTTATTAAAATAATTAATTATTTTTAATAGGCCCCTAAGTCTAAACTTAGGAATGTGCTTGTTGACCATTATGTGTCAATGACCCATAACAGTACACCCACTTTTTCGCAAAAGGGATAGCACTTGATCGATGTGTCTGTGTCGTCTACCTATCATCATCAGCTTGACTTCTAGGATGTTATGTAAACCCTTTCTGCACGTGTATAATGTAAATAATCTCAGCAAATCCGTGTCATATATGTAACGACCTAAGTAAACCTACTTTTCTAGTGATGATCTCCATTCTGGGAGGTTCTTTGTCTCACTGATCCATTCTCGGATGGTCGGCAGAGTTTTCCTCTAGTCTTACCCCAAAGCTGGAATGGATTTTGTCGCTAGGATCTTAAGCGAGTCCTACTGCTCTAGATCGAGTCTATGTAAAAGTAATTTGGGAATAATCCTAACTATTTGGTTAGTTTATTTTATTACAAATTGTTTGGTCTACTGGATTATATTTGTGTCGTAGAAATGGGTAGTTTGTGAGGGTCTATTACAAATGGGTTTTCCCCTTTATGATGTAAAAAATATGAAAATCATGATGTAAAGTGTGCCTTGAGAGTTGGAAAAATAATTTATCCCCTCATAAGTTAATTAATTAAATTTTCTAGCCAAAAATTAATTAAAATCCTACACCAAAATTTTAATTAATTTTAGGTCCTAGGTAAATTTAAATTCTCCAAAGGCAAAATTCGTCGGTCCTAAAAAATTAAATTTTAAAAGGTACTGGGATTAAGGTAAATTAATTATTTCGCCAAATTTTAAAACTTTGATCCCCGGGGATTAAGTCAAAGTCAAACTTTTGGGGAAATTAACTCAAAAATTTTATTTTTGAGTTAATTAAAATGCATTTAATTAAAAATTTCGAATTTCCCCAAATACTTAAATATTTCGACAAATAAGATTAAAAGAACTTTTAATCTTCATCAACGATCGAGATTGCTTTGATAAGGATCACTCGAAATAGTTGTTGAAGGATTTATCTTTAAATAGGAAGTCATTTGTCAGTTGATCCATCCGACCTTTGAGTCGTGTGCTTAGCAAGAAGCTCTCTTGTGTAATCTTTCTATGGATAATAAAAAAGACATTGGAATTAAATTTTGTTGGTGTTACTCTTCATGGGAATACTATAAGATGTGTTGTTTTATGCATAATTTTTTCTAGAGCCATTGATGATATCTTCTGAAGAGTAATTTAAGTAAAAGTATCTTGCTCAGTGACTGGGGTTTGAATAATAATCTAAATTTTGAACGTAATAGTAGGTATATCTATTTGTCTAAATTTTATTATTATTTTCTTGCTCTATTTTGATGCCTAGATTGAATTTTGCAGAGAAATCTTGATTTTTAGATCCTTGGGCGCTAGGGGAAGTTTTCAGTTGGACCAGCCAACTCTCAATTTGTGTTTACTGAAGAGCCCAGCTAAATTACCTCTAGGCTTATCGTAAGATTTTATTGATGATACATGAAGGGTTTCGAGTTAGCACATCCTTTAAAATTTTAAAAAGAAAATTGTGCGGCATAATGATAGATTTGGCTGATTAGAGCCTGCAATTTGTAAATTTTGTAATTATTTTTCTAACGTGATTTTTTCTGGGTTTTAGTTTTTATCATTGTATATATCATTTGAGTGTTTTCTTGTTGTCGTGCAACTACAGATCTGATGAAGAAATTTGCGTAGAGTCCAAATCTGAGGAAATTTCTGTAGAATTCAAATCTAGGCCCTGGAGGGTAAGATCTGGATCTTTGGGGTTTATCAACATAATTTTCCAGGGACATTATTCAAAAAATTTGCAATCAAAAGGTTTAAAAAGTTTTAAATCTGGAAATTTTTATAAGGGTTTGATGGAAATCTGAAGCAAAAGGATTCAACATTTTAATCAAAATTCCTGAAAAAATTTAAAGGGTTTTCTGGCTACCATTTATCTGTTGACTGAGTTTTCCAAACTGTTGCCTGGGGTATTTCTTTTATTTTTTGCTGCCGAAAATTTCGAATTTTTTAAATAGAAGCCTCTATTCCCCATCCTCTGCCATTCTCCATCTATTGCACCTGCAAATCGACCTCCAAAGTGCTGCATGCAAAACCCATCACAGCTCGATTGTCACCATCCCTCTGCTCATAATTCTTCCATTTCCCATTCACTGCCTGCAAAACGTTGCTCCATCTCCATTTGAATCCCCTCGTTTTGCTGCCATACCCCTTCTGCAAGACCAACTACCTGATCTTATTGATCTGGTGCTCCTCCACGTGCCCTCGTCTTCTGCATTGCGGCTCCCTCTCTTTCTAACTCGTGGCTCCTTCTTCCCTTCTGCGTTCTCCATATTCCACCCTCAAAACCCCTCGTCACTGCTCAACTCTCGTCCCTCCCTCCATCTATAGCTCCTCCCGCATCCAAACCCGCGACTTCCCTTTCCTTGTTGTTGCCTAAATCTAGTCTCTCCTTGCTGCAACCCACATGAGTCCCTTGCTACTCCATCCCTTGCTTGCAGTTGCTGCAGCGTGGTCCTCAAACCGTGTTATCTCCCTCGTTGTCATCTCTACCATCCGTCGCAACTCTTCCTCCATTTATCCAGCGTCGTCAAAAAAGTTGGACACAACAAACATTTGATTTTTTCCTCTTTGTTTCATTTTATGTTTTGCATGAATTAGGTTTAGGATTATTAATAATTCGAAGAAAAAAATTACTATCTTTTTTTGTTTTTATTTCTTTTGTTTACATTTCATTTTTCTTGTTTTGATTTTTTATGACTTTGACTTAGATTTGTCTTTTAAATTCGATTTCATTTTTACTTTTTTTTTTTAATTTTGTTTTTGTTTTGAATCCTAGGTTTGTTTTATTTTGATTTTAATTTTTTCTCTTTTTGACTTAACCTTTTTTTTATATTTTGATTTCACTTAAAAGCATTTAAAACATTTAAAAAACATTAAAAAAAAATTGATTGGTGACTTCAGAATTGCAAGGGAATTAAATCAAAAGGGGAATTTGTGCCCTCGCATTTAAAAAATTTTAATTTTTATGTGGCCTACATCCCATAAAATATTTTAATTTCAATTAAGGTCTTTTGAATTGATTTTTGGTCACATTAAAAATTTAATTTGCCACATTAAGCGTTGCTTCATAAGCTTAGCATTTATCAAAGGGATAATTAACATTCAAATTTAAAGTTCCTTGGTGTCTTTGGTGTTAAGTGTAAAATTTAATTTTAATGGTAGTGTTTCTCTATTGTCAAGTGCGATTAATGTTTTAAAATCATTGACTATTGGAGAATGATAAATTATACTAGATCTGGGTTATTAATAAAAATCATTTTAAATCTGGAATCATTGATTTGCATTTAAATTTCATAATTCTTCACAGGATTTAAGTTCCTATACCAATAGGTGTCATTTTTCATGATTGACATTGATGAGCGCTCTGATATGTTCACACCTTTTTCTGGTTGCAAAGGATTTCCATATTGTCAAAAAATCAAAAAAGTTTTAAAAATGTAAAGAGGGTAAGCCCTAAAAGAAAAATCAAAGGGAAAAAAGAATGAAATGGTCAAAAAAGTGAAAGAAATGAACCCCAAACAAAATAGACCAGGAAAGTGTGCAAGTCCAAAATGCCACTACAATTTCATTTTTGTGAATAAAGCATTGTGTGTAGCTTGTAAACTTTAGGCCACAATTGATGAATGGCCAAACAAGCTTAATCTTGGCTAGTTCATGTTTGAATTTCCTGTTTTAGAGATAGAGAATAAAATCTGACGAAATTGTTCAATCTTGGCAGATAAGTAGATAAGTAGAGAAGCAAAGAAGCTCAATAGTTAAATCTGAGCCCTGGATGTTATAAGTGTAGATTTAGGTAGGATTGCAATGAAAAGAAAAGAAGATGATGAGGGTTTGCCAGTTCAAGTGCACCTAAAGAGAAAAGAAGAAAAAATGTTAAGCAAAGTAGGTTGGGTAGGCAGAATGGTGTTGCAGAATGTGACTTATGATGTATTGGTGAATATGTTAACTTTCAGTCCCATCACAAGCGCAAAGCAGATATTTTGATACAGCTCAAGCAAGGTAGAGCTTCATGACTAACTCCCCTTCATCCTTTTCCCCAGTCATTCACTAACTTCCCCCAAAGATATTAAGATCTACTTAAATGTCACCCAAATCGCTCCATCTCATTTCATAAAAGGCCTAAGTAAAACTCCTTTTTACTTAGGAACTTTGTACAAATATCACATAATACCACTATTTGCCTTTTTAGGCCTAAGTTTTCAACATTATAACTTAGCGTTTGATTCATTTCTTTCATATTAACAAATTAACCTTTATTATTTAAATCCCTTTCCCGTATTATATTAATACATAAAAACCCCAAAAACATTATTAATCCCGCCCCTAGTTAAACTATAACCATATATATGTCCGTCGGGATTAAAGGTTTATCTGGAACCTTTTAATAACCCTCCCCGCGGGCACACCTTGGGATTAATCAACATCAGGGTTGATTAATAACCTAACTTAATCACCCCGCAAACCAATTAAATCCGCCCTGATACCATTAAAAACGCACTTTATTGTGTCGGGCCCGCAGTGTTAAACCTCCGCCATAAACAAAAACTTTTCTTGACCCAAGAGGACCAAGAAGCTCACACTCTTAAAAAATTCCAAACACAGTCAGGTGAGTCATTTGATTTTAGGGAAGGATATGATACAGCCATTTATGAAGTCCACAAGCAATACAATCTGAGAAGTAGAAGAATAGATGTCCCCGAAACAAATAAGCCGAAAGATACCAAACAGCCTAAAAACTCCAAAATCAATAAATCCTATGTACAAACCCTCCCTGGAACAAATCCCAACCCAAAAGATCTAATAGTTTAAGATATATCAGATAATCCACTACCTAACAATCAGCCTTCCACTTCCATTCCTTCTAAAAGAAATGTGGAAGAACCTCTAGAAGTTGATTTGCAAACAACTTCAGCCCATGACACCACTCCTTAAAAAGAGAAAAACACAGGAAATACAGCAGAAAAAGATAATCCCACAGTCCAAAATACAAAAACTCAAAATGCAAAACCTTTCAATCTTGAGACTGAAATATGCAAATTAAAAATAGCTATTCCATTATCAGAATTGGCTAAACATGATGTATACAGAAGTCAAATTAGCAGATCACTCCAAATTTCTGTGAACAAAGATTCAGTAAATCTTTTTGATGACCAGCCTGAATTAATTTTTGGACCTGAGGTAAACGGAAAATCAGTAGATGGAGGTGTTCCTCCTTTCTATGTAAGTCTGAACATTCATGATAAAATACTCCACAATGCCATGTTTGATTCTGGTGCTTCTCACAACTTTATGCCTAAATCTGTAATGGAGAAGTTGGAACTAGATATTACCAGGCCATATAAAGACTTATTCTTTTTTGACTCAACCCAGGTCAGGTGTCTAGGACTGATTAAAGATTTATGTGCATCACTAGTTCAATACCCTGCTAAAACTATTCTAATGAACGTAGTGGTAGCTGATATTCCACCAAAATATGGCATGTTATTGTCTAGGTCTTGGGGTGCAAAGCTTCAAGGATCATTGCAACTGGACATGTCCTATGCTACTATTTTAGTATTTGGTCAACCAAAGAAATTATACTGAGAAACCTTAATGAAATATGTGGTAAGTAACCAGGAGAAACCCCAGAATTTTCCCATCTACTCTATGCACTCTGACATGGACTCCTTCATTCTCTATAGTGATGAAATTGATCCCCCAACTGATGTCAAAGTTCTAACATTTGAACAAGAAGAAATCTCAAACGAAAAACCCAGTGTTCAAATTCAAGAATTTTCTGAAAACAATGATATGTCAGATACTTAAGAGAAACAAGATCAAACTAAAGAACCATATCTTCCTATTAGGCAGATTTCTGAGACTCCTAATACTGACTACAAACATGAAACCCTTTAGTACATAGAATTTGATGGTTCAGTCAACAAATTAGGGGCAGGAGCAGGGATTTGGGTGCACAATCAAGAAAATGATCATGCTGAAGGTCTTGTTTACAAGTTAAATTTTAAATGCACCAATAATATGGCTGAATATGAGGCCTTGCTGCTAGGACTTAAATTGGTCAAAAGTTTAGGGGCACTCAGGATATCAGTTTTGGGAGACTCTGATTTAGTCATTCAACAAATAAAAGGAAACTTCCTCACAATTGATCCCAGACTGAAAGCTTATAGAGGAACAGCAGTTGACATCCTCAACACATTTCTTGAAACACAGCTTGCCAAGATTCCAAGAAAACATAATTTGCATGCTCACAGCTTAGCAACATTTGCCAGCACTTGTAAATTACTGTTTGAACCTAATCATCAGTTCACAGCTGAGATTAGACACAAGCCAGCCATACCTGACAACGTAAAGAATTGGCAAGTGTTTGACAATGATATTCAGATCAACAATTTCTTGACCCTAGAGGAAGATTTTTCTAGTGCAAATATAGACATAGATACTGTTAGCATGATTGATCAAAAGGATGAAATACAAACAGACATTTCAGCAGAAAGTGAAAATCAAATGCTTCATCCAACAAAATTTACCAATAAAGAAACGCAAGATCTAAAAGGGATAGATATTGATGAGATCATTGAAGAAGAATCTGAAGTTATTGATCTAAAAGATAATCATTTGCCCAAAGGATTGACTCCCTTGGAAGACTTCTTTGATTCTAATGATATCCCAAGGAAACCCAAAATGCAACCTCTAAAAGCAGATATTGAAGACTGTAACATAGAAACTGAGGAAAATCCGAAAATGATAAAATTCTCCAAAACTTTGCCCCCTGATCAAAAGCTTAAATATGTTGAATCGTTCAAAAAATTCCAGGATGTTTTTGCATGGAGCTATGAAGATCTGAAATCTTATGACACCTCTATAATTCAACATACAATACCCCTCAAGGAAAATCATAAACCATTCAAACAAAAACTCAAAAGAATTAACCCTGTACTACTCCCATTAATTGAAAAGGAAATCAAGCGGATGTATGAAGCAGGAATAATTGCTCCTATCAGGTTTTCTGAGTGGGTGTCTAATTTAGTACCCACTAGGAAGAAAACAAGGGAAATCAGGTTGTGTGTTGACCTAAGGAATGTGGACAAGGTTTCTTTGAAAGACAATTACCCATTGCCCAAGATGGACCACATTCTACAAAGGGTAGTAGGTGCCTCTAGGATCTCACTTTTAGATGGATTCTCAGGTTTTAACCAGATTCTGGTCCACCTTGATGACCAGGAAAAGACTGTTTTTACAACACCATAGGGAACTTTCAAATATGTTAAAATGCCATTCGGACTTAAGAATGCAGGGGCAACTTTTCAACGAGCAATGGACATAGCTTTTGCAAAAGAAATCCATGATTTTCTGGTTATTTATCTAGATGACCTTACTGTGTTTTCCAAATCAGATCAGCAACATCTAGATCATTTGAGACAGGTGTTTTTAAAATGCAGAAAATATGGTATCTCATTAAACCCTAAGAAATCGTTGTTTGGTCAAGAAGAAGGCAAACTATTAGGCCACATTATCTCCAAAGATGGCATCAGAATTGATCCTGACAGAATACAAGCCATCCTGCAAGTGCCTCACCCCAGAAATGTCAAAGAACTTCAAGCTTTCCTAAGAAAGATCAACTTTTTAAGAAGATTCATACCTAATTTAGCCTAATTAATTAAATTGTTGAACAATATGTTAAAAAAGGATTCCAAGGTTAAATGGACAATAGAAGCCAAACAAGCATTTGAAGAAATTAAAATGGCTTTAACCCAAACACCAATCCTTACAAGTCCAAAGTTTGATAGAGATTTCGTTATATTTTCATTTGCCTCAGAACACACCATTGCTGCTATTTTATTACAAAAAGATGATCAAGGATGTGAAAAACCTATAGCCTTTTTCAGTAAAGCACTTAGAGATGCACCGCTAAAATACCAAATCATGGAAAAACAGGCCTATGCACTTGTGAAAGCTATTAAAGACTTCAGAGTTTATATATTGTACTCCCATATAATAGCTTATGTACCAAGTGTTGTTGCCAAAGACATCCTCACTCAGGAGGGAATTGAAGGCAAACGAGGTAAGTGGATAGCCATAATTTTAGAGTATGATATTGAAATAAAACCTACAAAGCCTATAAAAGGACAGAGATTAACTAAACTCATGACTGAAACAAACTTTCAAGCCCTTGAGATCAATGAACTAGATAATGAATATGAGATGACGACTCCACAGATCAATCAGGCCTTCTTAGAATCACCTTGGAATGCTGATATTACCCATGTATTATTAAATCTACAGGCTCCTCCAGGGTTATCCAAAACAAAGAAAAGATTTTTAAAGATGAAAGCTTCAAAGTTTTGTATTTTAGATAATGCCTATTTTGGAAAAATCATAAAGGTATTCTATTGAATTATTTAATAGAAGATGAAGCTGACAAAGTGCTTAAAGAATTTCATGCAGGGGACTGTGGTGGACATCTTTACTGGAAATCAACTGCACATAAAATCCTAAGGGTTGCATTTTATTGGCCCACCCTGTTTGCTGATGTGAAGAAATTTGTCACCACTTGCCATAAATGTCAAATCTTTGAAGTCAAGAGGAAGCTTTTACCTCTTTCCCTTAAACCAATTTCCACTGAAAAGCCCTTTCAACAATGGGGTTTGGACTTCATTGGGGAAATCCATCCTCCCTCTTCTGGCCAACATAAATGGATCCTCACTGCCACAGATTATTTCACCAAGTGGATAGAAGCCATTCCTACCAAGCAAGCCAATGATACAATGATCATAGGATTCTTAGAAACCAACATACTGTCCTGATTTGGCTGTCCTAAAAAGATCATAACTAACAATACTGTTGCTTTCAAATCCAAGAAAATGATAAGTTTTTGTCACAAATACCATATCACTTTAGGCCATTCCACAGCCTATTACCCTCAAGGTAATGGTCTAGCTGAGTCTTCCAATAAAAGCCTGGTCAATATTATTAAGAAATTGTTCGAAGAGAACAAGAAAAACTGGCACAAGAAGCTTACAAATGCACTATGAGCAAACAGACTAGCTACAAAGAGATCTATTGGAACTAGCCCTTATGAGTTAGTTTATGGCATGGAGGTTGTATTTCCTTCATCCTTAGGAGTCCCTATAATGAAATTACTGCAAGAAATTCAGGTGGAACCCAATGACATTCAGAGAAGAATAAATCAAACTATCCATTTGCAGCAAACCAGAGAAAAGGTATACCAAAAATCTCAAGAAGATATTTGATAAGAGGACCAAGGCAGAAGATTTCTGCATTGGAGACAAAGTTTTAAAATGGGATTCCAGGAGAGAAGACAAAGGAAAACATGGGAAGTTTGACTTCCTATGGAAGGGACCTTATTTTATCCAGGCCTTGCAAGGGAACAATACTTACTTTTTGAAGAATTTGGATGGTACAGAAACAGGAGAAGGGCCAGTTAATGGTCGGACGCTGAAGTACTACTTTGATCAAACTTTTTGATATATCCTTAACCTGTACATACTATATATTTGATAATGTCTCGGCTTGGATTGGACAGCAAATTGTTGAAGTTGAAGCCCGAAGAGAAGGCCCTAAGTTTCACAAGTTCAGCTATCATACATATAAATAAAGCAACCAGCAGAAGGAAATTTCAGACCACAATCAAAGTTATGGAGAAGGCTATCTGACTTGCTGTTCTTGACTTTCCACCAGGGAAAGCCATCCCCAAGTGGAGCCAGTGTTAGGTTCCTATACCAATAGGTGTCATTTTCCATGATTGACATTGAGGAGCGCTCTAATATGTTCACCCTTTTTTTGGTTGCAAAGGTTTTCCATATTGTCAAAAAATCAAAAAAGTTATAAAATGTAAAGAGGGTAAGCCCTAAAAGAAAAATCAAAGGGCAAAAAGAATGAAATGGTCAAAAAAGTGAAAGAAATGAACCCCAAACAATATAGACCAAGAAAGTGTGCAAGTCCAAAATGCCACTACAATTTCATTTTTGTGAATAAAGCATTGTGTGCAGCTTGTAAACTTTATGCCACAATTGATGAATGGCCAAACAAGCTTAATCTTGGCTATTTCATGTTTGAATTTCCTGTTTTAGAAATAGAAAATAAAATCTGATCAAACTGTTCAATCTTGGCAGATAAATAGATAAGTAGAGAAGCAAAGGAGCTCAACAGTTAAATCTGAGCCCTGGATGTTATAAGTGTAGATTTAGGTAGGATTGCAATGAAAAGAAAAGAAGATGATGAGGGTTTGCCAGTTCAAGTGCACCTAAAGAGAAAAGAAGAAAAAATGTTAGGCAAAGTAGGTTGGGTAGGAAGAATGGTGTTGCAAAATGTGACTTATGATGTATTGGTGAATATGTTAACTTTCAGTCCCATCACAAGTGCAAAGCAGATACTTTGATACAACTCAAGCAAGGTAGAGCTTCATGACTAACTCCCCTTCATCCTTTTCCCCAGTCATTCACTAACTTCCCCCAAAGATATTAAGATCTGCTTAAATGTCACCCAAATCGCTCCATTTCATTTCATAAAGCGCCTAAGTAAAACTCCTTTTTACTTAGGAACTTTGTACAAATATCACATAATACCCCTTTTTTCCTTTTTAGGCCTAAGTTTTCAACATTATAACTTAGCGTTTGATTCATTTCTTTCATATTAACAAATTAACCTTTATTATTTAAATCCCATGTAATCAATTCCCCTTTCCCGTATTATATTAATACATAAAAACCCCAAAAACATTATTAATCCCGCCCCTAGTTAAACTATAACCATATATATGTCCGTCGGGATTAAAGGTTTATCTGGAACCTTTTAATAACCCTCCCCGCGGGCACACCTTGGGATTAATCAACATCAGGGTTGATTAATAACCTAACTTAATCACCCCGCAAACCAATTAAATCCGCCCTGATACCATTAAAAACGCACTTTATTGTGTCGGGCCCGCAGTGTTAAACCTCCGCCATAAACAAAAACTTTTCTTGACCCAAGAGGACCAAGAAGCTCACACTCTTAAAAAATTCCAAACACAGTCAGGTGAGTCATTTGATTTTAGGGAAGGATATGATACAGCCATTTATGAAGTCCACAAGCAATACAATCTGAGAAGTAGAAGAATAGATGTCCCCGAAACAAATAAGCCGAAAGATACCAAACAGCCTAAAAACTCCAAAATCAATAAATCCTATGTACAAACCCTCCCTGGAACAAATCCCAACCCAAAAGATCTAATAGTTTAAGATATATCAGATAATCCACTACCTAACAATCAGCCTTCCACTTCCATTCCTTCTAAAAGAAATGTGGAAGAACCTCTAGAAGTTGATTTGCAAACAACTTCAGCCCATGACACCACTCCTTAAAAAGAGAAAAACACAGGAAATACAGCAGAAAAAGATAATCCCACAGTCCAAAATACAAAAACTCAAAATGCAAAACCTTTCAATCTTGAGACTGAAATATGCAAATTAAAAATAGCTATTCCATTATCAGAATTGGCTAAACATGATGTATACAGAAGTCAAATTAGCAGATCACTCCAAATTTCTGTGAACAAAGATTCAGTAAATCTTTTTGATGACCAGCCTGAATTAATTTTTGGACCTGAGGTAAACGGAAAATCAGTAGATGGAGGTGTTCCTCCTTTCT
>APFE030849077.1:0-41435 GCA_000404065.3 Pinus taeda | reverse complement strand
CCTTTTCCTTCATAGCCCATCTTGGACATTAGCTTGGAACCTCTGCCTCTAGTATGTTTTTCAAAAGAACCAATATAAGCATTCTTAGAAGAATTTGAAGACAAACAGGAATGGTTTACCTCTTCTTTAAGCTGATACTTGGCCAAGGCTTCTTTTGCAACAAAGAGTTGTGACTCCAACTCATGCATCCTTTTCAAGTTCATACTTGCAATATGAAGTTGCCTCTCCATTTCCTGCAATTTGTCAGAAAGCATCTGCTTCTCTTCCTCCACGGAATTCAACTTCTTTCTAAGTATGTTGCTCTTCCTTCCATCCTCATACATTTCTCTCACCATATCCATCATGGTGGACAAATCTTGCTTCATGTCTCCATTAAAGGAACTTCAGGAGCAAAAAGAAATTGAAAACTCACTTGTAGAAGTTGTCATTATACCAATGAACATAAGAACTCCAAACAAGATTAATAAAGAGCTTATTCAGCAACCTTTTGCAACAAACCTATTGTGCTTCAAGGATTGCCCTGAAGTCCTTTGGGATAGAAGAATGCCTTCAATAGCTTTCCCTTCACCTTTGCAAACTCAAACAATAGTTAATCTGCAACCAAGCATTCTGATACAACCTTCTTTGAAGGTGGGGTTAATCAATCTTAAGCTCTGATACCACCTGATCTGAAAATGGGGCTCTTAGGCTTCTTGTCTAACTTACAAGAACCTCTCCCACTTCCAAAGCTTTGAATTTTCCCAAGTCTATTTGATTAACCAATGCGGAAATAAGAAATGCTCGAAAATATGGGTGTATGCTTGTATTTGTTTTCAGCTGATTATTTACTTTAAAATCCGTTGTTTGTGTTGATATGGGAAGGTATTTAAACTGATATATAAATGCACATAACAGTAGTTAAAGCAGCAGTAAAAACAAACACATAAGACAACAACATAATATGGAGTTCACCCTGATATCTTGGGCTACGTCTCCTTGAGCTCTAATCAACTCGATTAGGCTCTATGGAATTATGGTAATAGTTCTTTTACAAGTGCCTACACTTAACTCCAATGTTTTATACAGGAACATTGGGCTCAGAACACCATCTTATCCCTTGGCTCTTGGAGCTCTTCGGCTTTCTAGCTATGGCTCTTGGCTCTGGCTCTGGCTCTGGCTCTGACTCTAGCTATGGCTTTGTGGCTCCGGCTCTCATTCTGGCTCTCAACGCTCGCTTCTGGCGCTCACTCTGGCTCTTGGCTCTAGCTTCTCTAAGCTCTTTCTCCCGGCCTTTTACATGCCTCTGTGAGTCGCTCGACTTCCAAGCAACTTCAACAGCAATATGTTGCTGTCAATTGAGCTCTCTAGCTTTTCCACTCGACCTCCGAGTGACTCCCCAGACTCTATGCGCATTCAGTGTCTTCTTGTTGTACACTTTTTTTTCCTTTTTTACTTTCTGTCTATTCGTGGCTCTTAGAACCATTTCGTTCCCCGACTGTTCGTTTCCTCTTTCTCTTCACCTGTTCGTCTCCCTTCTTTTCAACTGTTACAGTCACTGCATCACCTCACAGGGAAACGGCCACCTGTTCCATAACGGATAAGTGTCAGGTTCACCAGAAACACTCGATCGTTTGAAACGGCCGTTATTTCCGTTTTATTCCAAGAATGCCCACGAAACACGAATCTCTGCCAGCTCATCGTCCACGTTAAACTTCAAATCTTTATGTGTCGTGACTTATTTCTCCCTCGGGTCTGGTCATCCATCGGGTGCAATCTCTGTCATTAGATCTGGGGCCTCCAGATCCTACGGTTATCGCTCTTATCACGCAGTTGGCTTGCTCGAATGTTAGCCCGCAATGAGAGGCAGTTTTCTCTCTCATCCACCGGACACGCGTCATCCAGCGTATGGAATCGCTGGGTCCTCTGACAAAACTACTTACCGCTCAAAACGCTTCCGATATATCGTCGGTTTTCGAGCGCGAGACCCACAGTCTATTTTAGCGCTTTTCCCACGATTTCACGGTTCCCCTTGTGACCGAGCGCTCAGGGCTTCTCCTTCTCGAGGGGTCTTGCCCAGCGATGGACGATTAGCGCTAATCGCGCATCACAAACAGCCTCTGTTTTCCGTTTTGAGCCTCCTAACTGCCATTTTTGCGCCACTGCGCAGTTTCCATGGGCCTCGGTCAACATGCTTTGACCGAAGGTCCTCGTTGCTTTGTGCTGGCTGCAAATTGTCGTTGTTCAAAGGTTATTTCTGATAGACTTCGACATCCACAAGACTTTAAACTCCGGTATGAGCTTTTACAGAGTTCACGTAGCTTTAAAAGAGTTTAAGGATCCAATTTCGGATTCCTTCACGAAAATCCTCCCACCAACTGTCGAATCACTTCCTCTCCAATCCTCCTTCGCTGTTGCAACCCAAATCTAGATTTCTTTGGCTAGAAATCTGTCAACGCAATGACTCCCTCTACCTCAGCTTTGTCTCCATAGACATTGTTCTACACCAACAGAAACAGTGTCCCACCAGCTCTTCAAATCGAGTCTGCTCTACTTCCTCAGCCCCAGCAACTGACTAATTTGAACCTCTCAAGCTCTGCGTTCGCCCAAAGAGCTGACACAATCACTGCATTGTCTCTCTCTGGCTCTGTGTCACCCTCTGCAGGCTCGAAATGTTGATGCAAGCACTGCGTCAGCCTCTGGGTCACCTCCTCTAGCTCTACGTCACTCCTGCAGCTGCTCCTCTGCCTCTGAAACAACGCTGTCACTCAGGACAGTTGCTTCTCTGCAGCAAATTTTCTGAACTTCTCGGTTGGTGTCTTCAGTCTCCTATGATCTGCAATGCTCTAATACTATGTGACATCATAAATCCTACTTCAATCACTCATTTATCATCTCCTACTTGTTCTTTACATTCAACAAGTTATTTAAATATTTAAACAGCAATGAAAACACTATTGCAACCTACACATACATATAGATCATGAACTGAAATAAACTGAGACAATCACACAAGGGACACCATTAGTTTTGGACAATCATCCCCGAAAAAACCCAATTCTGGAAAATCGGTGCAGCATATAGAGGGTTTGTATTATTAAGCAAATTTTTGAATACAACTAGGGTGCCAATTCCAGCTCACCCAACAGAGAATAAACCTGGCAGAAGTACCTCTATCCAGAGACAGATATTTTGGCGAATCCAACAACTAGATGATCAAACCCCATAGATGACAATGTTGTCCCTTGTGTTGGGCAGCAATGGCTGCTCCAAGCTCTGCGTTGGAACTGCGTCACCTCCTCTAGGAGCTGTGTCACCCTCCCAGTGAGCCTTCTTTGCTCAGAAATCGATATGCTAAACTGTTGCTCTCTCTGCCTCACAAAAACCCTAGCGTTGCCTCTAAATGACTGTGTCAGCCCCTCTGGCTTCTGCGTCACCCTCTCTGGAGTTGCGTTGTCTCTCCTGGTGTTGTTCTACCTCTCTACTATGTATCCTCGACCTTGGACTGAAGTCCCTCCGCCGAAGTGCCCCTCTCACTACAACTCAGATCACTTAGCTCGACTTTCTCAACAAACCTCGCCCTAGAAAGATCAAACTCTTTGATCTCTTGGTGTGTCTCCAACTGACCCTTTAGCCTCTTCTTATATTTTTCCTGTTGATGAATCAACTACCATGATCTAATATCTAATCAATGGCTAAGACTAAAACAAGCTTGACCCTCGTCACTTAGAACCTTCTCACCCATATCCTTATTAATACACATTAATCTATGTAACTGGATTCATTGGAAACCCCTGTCGAATCTGAATTTCCTGCGAATCGGATACCATTCGACAGGAATTCGAATCCAAAAACAAGATTTGACGTGTCCGTACAAGATTCGTATGAATCCCATACGAATCATGTACGGGCACAACGAATCCCGATTCTGGGATTCGAATCCCAAGAAAATGACTTAGAATACAATGCTTAATTTTCCAAAAAAATCACTCAGAAATGCAGAGTTTTATTGTTCTTTCAGTTTAAAGTTTATCTGTTAATTATGGAGGAGAATCTCTTGAATATGGAGGTGAAATATGCTATTGATTTCAAACATTACCTGAAGATTTGTGTTGGAGGTAACATCAGTCTTACACACTGTAGAGGAAGTGCTAGAGGGATGCATATGGAAAAGAAGACCAGTGGTTTAAAATACCTTTGACAAAGTTTTCTTCATATAAATACTCTGGTATTGACAAATCCCACTTTTGGATGATGGTGAAACACAGAGGTGGAGGGCATTGCACCTTCAAAATTTTGAGATGGCTACACTGCATTAAAATAAATTATGAATTATGAATCATCATTCATGTGACCACTGAAATGTATTTGAATTTTGTATGTACTATGCATGCTATAGCCTATAGATGAAGATCTATGTTTGAAATCAATGAATTTGTATCATTAATTAGAATTTGTGTACGAAATATCTAATTTTTAATATATAATATATATATATAACGAATTCTACATGTCCTGTTCCGGGGGGTCAATGTGTCCGAATCCGACACTCAAATCCTCAAATCCTACGAATCCCGAATCCCCGTGTCAGGTGACTTAAACATTAATATTTTTATTTTCCTAAGTTTAGACTTAAGAACCCATTAAAAATATTAATTATTTTAATAACTCCTCATCCGGGTGGAATTTCTCCAAACGATTTTTGGGTTCTGGAGATCTCATGTGTTCTGGCCCCTCCACCAAATTTCAAGGCTAGAGCACATCCGCTTCTACCCAAAATCAACACATCCTTGGGCATAGAGTCTTCAAAAAATCTTCAGGTGTCACTCTAGTGGTCAACACTTCCTACACAAAACCCTACTCTAGCAGACCAGAGGTTTCGACTTAATTTGCTGAAGATTAATGCAGGAAATATTTGCATCAAATGTGTTATAAAGGGCTAAATTCTTGGTAACATTGTTCCTTCATTTAGAGGAACTAATTTGTGGTTCATTCTCCTTTGATGCCTTTGTGTTTATCCCTGGAAATCATTTATGTGGTTCTTCTTTACTCAAACTAGCGGCAGATTTGCATATCTGTCAAGAAACACACCATCATGCAAGTTTGGAACCTCTCCTTAATTCAAGTTCTCATAAGTAATTTTCTGTATTGGGGGATAGCAAGATAGGACTGTTGTGGGTTGTTAATTTCATCTGCATTCACTTCAAATCTTACTTGAAAAGTTGAAAGAACCTCAAAGTTTCTGCCCTATAGATTTCATCTGCCTAAAATCATTCTAGGCACTAGTCCTTTATTTTCTGTTTTACAGAGTCTGGAATTTCCTGATGAAAATACCATAAACTAGATTTACGCTGAGTCTAAGAAAGTCTTCAAGTCATTATCATACACACTAAGTTGTCTTTAGGGATTCCCCATTGTGCTGAAGGAGAGCCTGCCAAAAATGTGAAGGAGCTACCATGGTGACAGTGGGTATGCCTTCTTTATTACCCTATGGTTCTACCGGTGCATTAACAAATTTATCACAAGAAGCAAGGGTTTGGATGGTAATATACTAATAAATGACAAAGCAGGGATGACAACAATAGCTCAGGATATGGTAGGACCATATCTAACATATTGTTTGAACACAACATAGGGTACATTTCAAGAACTGCTTAAGAAACATAGATACTTCACAGCCACTACAATTTTTATAACTCTGACAGTATTAAACCCAAGTTGATATGCTATGCTCAATCGGATAATTAAAACCATGTATAACAAAGGGTTGACAAGAACATGAATTATGTGAATGGAGGACAAATTGAGATTCACCTGACTTCTGCATTTGAATTCAAAATATCAAGAATAAAATCAACTGTTGAAGGAGGTATCCCTAAGCTTTGACAAAGCTGTAAAGTTGCACTGACAGAGAGTGCACTGTATCCTGCAACAATATAAAATCCAAACAGTTATACACCCTAGAAAAATAAATTGCATGAAAAGGCATATTAAACTCTGTCTGCTCATTTAAACCATCAAATACAAATGACCAGAAGGAGATCCTCATTAAAAGAGTTGGGCACTTTAACATAATAAACATTACACCACATGAAGCACCAGTAAACAATGCACTTTGTCACAACAGAATAATCAGAAAATCAAAATCCGAACTGACACCATTTATTACTGAAAATGTGATCTTATTATGCATTTTAACTCAAATTCTCGACTAAGTTGGCTATAAAAGATTTGAGAAACCATATTTCACATTAAGATAGACCTTATTGGTTGCTAAAGAACGAATAGGTACATAGTATAATGCATTTCATTCAAAAATTCAACATGCCTTCATCTCTAAAGAAACAATTAGTTCTATATCCAATGTTTGAATATTGTCATACCAAAATATTGCACTTCTGGAGATAAGGTCTAAAAGCTCAAGTGCGAGACCCACCATCTTCTAGAGGGGACAACTATCACCTCGCCAACCCTCCTCTCACTTCTGGCCAGTTCTCCTATGACTCAAGGGTGTTTCTCCCTAGTAGTTCCTAGAGATCAAATGGCCCAGTCAAACCAAGTCAACATAAGCCTAAGGCCTTCACTTCAATTACCACCAATCACAAGATCATACATTTAGGGTTTAAGGTGGAATATAGGATTATGTTAAAATTGGCAACTAGGGCCAAACTCCATGTGGGTCATCTTATTAATGGCAGCTGATATTTTTCTTGGATCTCTCTCATTGAGAGGTGTAGGATTGATCTAAAAATCATCCGATTCCAATAAATATTCATGGAGATACGAATTTATTTGTGATATGGGACAATTCATCAAGGTCGGCCAGCAACCAACTAAACCCCACTTGTGCTCAACGTTTTAGTATAAAAAGAGGTGGCTTGCAAGTCATTTGTTTTGCATACACTCTTCTTGTGATCTCTTCCTCTCCACTTGTCTTTGGGTTTTGGTGGGAGGAGAGATCCTAAGAGTATACGCTGGCCTAAGTCGTATGGTTCCCATAGCCGCAGATGGAGTGGAGGATCTGGCCGCAGTCCTAGAGTGGAGATCTAGCCCTAGCTGCTGTCAAAGAAGGCAGCCCTAGCCGTAGTCCAAGGGAGCTCCAAATTGCAGCCAAAAGGAACCCTAATCCGCTGTCTAAAGGAGGCCTAAAATGCAGTCTAGAGAGACGTAATCTAAGGTCATCTATCCGCTGTCAAGAGGCCCTATTCGCTGTCAAAAAGGAGGCCATAATTCCATAGCAAGGAAAGGCCACATATGCCGCAAGAGGAAAGGTAGAAGAAGCCCTTAACTGCAACTAAAGCAAGCCCTAGCCGCAGCAAGGAGAAGTCTGGACAGCGAGGTCATTTGAGGGTTACTTCAGGGGTTCATTTAGAGGACAGAGTGACTGTTCTTGGAGGCCGAGGCAAGGAGGGTTTGCTGGAGGGTGCAACAACTATTTTAGGGTGACAAGTCCATGCGTTGGGCTTGGAACTGCCCTCAAGGAGCAGCGTGGAGGGCAGCATCCTATTTAAGGACAGCCGCAGCAAGAGGAAGCAATTTTGGGTTAGCTTGCAGGTTGTTATGGACTGTGGTTGGTTGCCCTAACCAGTCCAGAATTGCAGCAGCCTAATTACCCTAGAACAGTGAGCTAGTGCACACATCTTGGAATGTATCTTGTATGTGTTGAGTCAGTGTGATGGCTGTAAAGTGCATCCATAATCTGCAGCAAAGGGAGGGCTGATCAGCAGTGGAATATAAGCTCTATATACAGTTTGAAGGGAGCCCCAATCCATTGTTAAGAGAGGTCCATTATCAATCTTGTAAAGACTCTTATTCACTGCCCAAAGAGACCTAGTTGCAGTCACCTTAACTGTTCATAATACAACATTGCTGTAGGTGACAGCATGGCCTAATTGTAGACTATTTGGGCATGTTGGTGTAGACTCTACAACTCAGTGTTGCTGGACATATTATGGGACAGCTGCAATGACACTAAGACAGCTGCAAGTGGGACAGCTGCAAGCTTGGTGACATAGGACAGCTGCAACATGGGACAGCTGCAAGAATGAAGAATCATGGACAGCAGCAACATGTAAAAGCATGGACAGAAGCAAGTACAGTGCAGCAAGTATATTGGGACAGCAGTAAGCATGGTGCAGAAGTGGCACTATGTACAGCAGTGCTAAAACACTGGGACAGCAACAGCTTGAGGTCTAGCATGGTGATGATGGGTGCAGCATGGTGCAGCACGGTGAGGTGCAGCATGATAACGAGATGCAGCACAATGATAGGTGAAGGAGTCACCTTAGAGAATCAGTTGAAGCAGCATGTCTTCAACTGATCTCATATAGAGATGATACATGATCTTATCTAGATAAGTCAAAGTATTGACTTCTATGTAAATGTACTATCTCTCTCTCTCTCTCTGTGCTGAACTACTGAAGAACATATAAGAAGAATTGATCAAGGGTTTCCCCACACTGGGGTTTGTCCTTTGCTAGCACCACATCTTGTGTCCTCTTGTCTTGGCTTGTCTTCTGCAATTTATATTTATGTTCTATTTGCAGTTTATTTTAATGCTGATATGATTGCTAATCTGAAAAAGGTATTAAGCTAACTGTGAAAATTGAAATAAATTGCTCTAGCATAGAACATACCTAAACTTAACAGATTACCAAGTTTGCATGGTAATTTTCAGGATTTTAGTTAAAGGAAATGTCCCCAAACACACAAAACTAAAGAATTACAAAGAGTGCAAAACTCCAACAAAATGGTTTAAATGATTTATAAAAGAAAAAAAGGTGATGAACAATAGAAGATCAATGGTTTATCTTGCCAAGATGTTTTTGGGTTATGTTGCCACAAAATCTAGCAGGCCTTGGAGAGGGGGCAACATGCAAGGCTAATACCAGACCGAGTGACAACAATGGAGTGATGGCCCACTATCACCACAGCCAAAACCCACTGTTCATTACAGATTTTCATCAATGGGGGGGTCTTGGTATGTGAGAAGGTCACCTAATTGATATTCTAAAGTTAGGATACAAGGTGACACAATCAGGCTTACTACAAGAAAGCCACAATTTAGGTTCAAGGCTCCATTAGGAGGCAATTCGCTTTTCTTGATGTGGGCCTATTTGATGAGACGCAAGACCTAGGGTTTGAATGATGAGTTGAGTGTTGGTGTAACCAAAGGTCAAGGCTAGGAGAAAAGGTTTCCAACAATGTATATTAGCAAGTCCAAGGCTCATGAAACCTCCAAAGAAACCCCTAAGTTAAAGTAAGACTAAACTAGAGTTGCCCCTTTAGGCATGCAACTAGGGAAAGAAAGTTTATGGACAAGATTGAAGTGGATGCACACCAAAAGGATACAATCCCCTTGATGTTTAGGCTATCCAATCCCACAAACTCACCTTCACTAGAGATTCACACCAAGCCCTACTTAGCTCACTTGGCCTTGAAGGGATCGAATTTAGAGAAAGGGAAATTATGGATTAAAAGAGAGTTTGATCACCAACCAAATAGACAAGTCCCTTATTCCTTGGAGGTATGGGGTCTATGATGTGTTAGATTTGCCAAATAGTCACTAAGGAGGCTGAAATTTTGATGCCCTAGCATTAACACTTCAAACAATTATCTATGTAATGGAAAAATGAAATTTTCATAGGAGGGTTAATGAAAGATCACCACTAAGACATTCATTCACATGTTATGTATGAGTTATCCATGCAATAGATCATCTAAAATAGCATTCATAATATCTTCAACAGATTAGGGCACAATTGCAAATCCTAGAATTAACAATATTCTATACATTAGACATATAAAAGAAAGATATTCACCAATTAGGTACACTTACAAGATAACATACAAAAGAGATCAATCCATTCATCCAAGGAATAGCTCCAAAGCACAATGACTTAGCTCCAAATATCAAAATGCATCAAAGATCCAAATCTTCCACAAGTACAAGAGGCCAACAATGCACAAGAAGGCCAAACATCCAAGTCTGATGAGATGATACAATACCAAATGGACTCTCCTCTATTTACATGAGGAGGTTAAATTTCTATTTAGCGTACTAGCCCCTTAAAATGCTAAAATAATGGCATAGCATGTCTAGGTCACAAGCCAACCTAATAGTCAATGCAATAAATAAAATATAACCCACACGTGTGAGCCGAAAATAGTAGATATGTCGACGTCATGCATCTGTGAGCCGAAAATAGTAGATATGTCGACGTCATGCATGTGTGAACCCTCCTAGGGCTAGCCTTGAGCGCCAAGGGAGCCACATGATGTGTAGACGCTCTCTAAAATCATCTCCTAGGGGTTGGCCACTAGGTCTCTGTCAATCTCCCTTTGTGGACGCAATATTGGTTTTGGGGCACAAAAGTGGTCTCATGGATCTCCAAGTGGTCACTCTGCTCCAACATTGAGGGCTCTCCAGGTGGTACTACCCTCCCATGTCTCAAGGTGTGAACCATCCTCCTTTGGGCCCTAGATGAGTTGTCTATTCCTCATGAAGTGCTAAGCCAACTAGAGGCATGTTCATTCCATATGCATTATCCCATAAAAGTCATTAATGTAGGCCAAATTGTTCGAACATTGTGGGCGTTAGAGGTTCCCATGGCTGTGTGTGATGCTCTACTATAGCTTGGAAAACCATGGTTGTTAGTTAGCATCACATATGTTCTAGCCACGAAATTTGGTCGAGAGGCTAGAATACATGAAATCTCCAAAACCCAGAAATTGTTCCTGGAAATTCCACCTAGAGATGGCTTAATTAGATTCTTAACCAGTTTTTAGACTTAGGGAATATGGTTAATTAATCAGAATTAATTAAGTAAAGGTGCGAATCATCTAGAAACTCAGACGGCTCGACTCCAAAATTATCCTAGCCACTGATTATGTTTTAATCTTGGTCGTTGGTGCTCCAACAATGGACTATAAGAGGAAAACGATCGGCACTTGGAGAAGATACACTAGTTGCAGATACTCAGTGATCTAGGCAATTCGATTTTCCAATGGCAAATCATTCAAACATGAGATCGAGCTAGTGATTGAGTAGCAGGTGGTAGAGGGGCAACATAGTGATTTCCCGAAGGAGTTTCCAGTTCCGGAGCAGTCAGAATAGGAGATCATAATTATTATCCAAGAGGGTACGCAGTGCCTCAGGAAGGGCAGTTTGATTTCATTGCGGAGTGGGTTGTTTCAGTTATCAGAGGCCGGGAAAATTTCCAAAAGGCCCTAACAAACACACTCAGTAGCAGAGACAGGCAGGATGTCTACTTCATAGAGAGTTTCGGGTTGAGCGTGCAAGGGACTGCACAGACCCAGCACATAGGTTGACGCAGATCATTCCAGGGGTTAGTTTCTAAACCGAGATTGTTGATTTTGGGTAGCATCGGATGTGCTCTAGCCATGAAAATTGGTGGAGAGGCTAAAGCACATGAGATCTCCAAGACCCAAAAATGGTTTGGGCAAATTCTAACCGGTTTGGGTGATATTAAAATAACTAATACTTTTAAAGGAGTTCCTAAGTCTAAACTTAGGAAAAATAAAATATTAATGGGTATTAATATAAAACTGGGTTAGAAGGCTCCAAAAGTCATGGATCAAGCCAAATCTAATCTTACTTGTTGATTAGAGATTTAATCTCGGTTGTTAACGGACCAATGAGAAAAGTATAAGAAGAGGCTTTAGGGTCAGTTGGAGGATACACTGAGGGAGACTAGTCAGTTCGATTTCTGGAGTGGGGTTGGCTGAGATATTCGAACTAGTGGTCTGGAGAGCAGCAGGAAGCAGCAAGTACGGAACAGAGAGTCGGGAGTAGCACCAGAAGACCAACACAGAGGTTGGAGAAGCAGACACAACCTTTCACTGAGACATACAGGCAGCAGCAGACTGCACAGTCACTGGAGCGCCTGCGTGGGTGACGCAGAGAGGCCCAGTGCTGACAGAGAGAGGCAGGGGCTAACGTAGAGCATCTGGGAGCTACGCAGAGGTCAACTAGGCTGACACTAAGACTGGGAGAAGTGCTGAAGAATTTTTCTCTCTATTGGGTAAGCCATTTTGGCACCCTGTTGTACTGAAGAATAACTGAATAATAAAATCCTCCCTTGTTGCACCAGTTTTCCCACAATGGGTTTTTCTGGGGACTGTTGTCCAAAATATCTTGTCCATTGTCAGTGTGTTGATTCTTGTGCATGTGTTTGTTTCTGTATTATGGTATGATATCTGCAACAGAATTTATTTTAATGTTTATTGAAGGAATTTCATAAATAACTTATTGGAAAATAACTAGGTAAAGTAAATCAGTTGTTGCAGTGATAGAATTTTCACAGAGATTGCTTGGAGAGCTAAGTTGCATTGAAATAGATACGGATACGGGGTTTGAAACATATACGACAAATTTTCAAAATATCAGGATACGATACGGCAAGGAAATGGCATGTGTATATATATATATATATATATATATATATTATCATTCATCTTTTAGAATCTTGATTCTATATCTAAAAATGCATAGTGATCGTCATGAATTCAACATAAACAAATCATCATCATCAATTCAGCATAAACATTGTCATCATCATTAGTGATTATTATAGCATTCAACATATTATCATCATCATTAATAATGTAATCAGAAATGCTGCAACCTTTGTGCTTTAGGGTCCAACTCCTTCAAAGAACGTGTCATGCATGACAGATGATATCTATCTTCCTTGCATGACAATCAAAAGGCCCATGGGATCAATGGGATATTCCATCAAGACCTATTTGAACATTTCAATCTTCTTATTGTCAGCTTGGTCTCATGACTATATGCAAGCACAAGATTGGCTAGAGAAGATTTGTTATATTGGAGGGATTTATGAAATCAAGAGCAAAATTAATGACAATTAACAAAACCTTAACCAAGATTGAAAATTAATCACTCAAGTAAATTTCTTTACGAAGAAATTCATCAAACCCTTTTATTTGCATTTTCGAACATCTATATTTTTCTTAGTAAGAATCCTTGATAAATATATGGAGTGTCGTTGTTTCTAAAGATTTAGAAAAGACTTTATGAGACTTTGTTTATAGTGAGTTTATTTGCAAATCTGATTTCTTCATTTTTATTACTTACTTATGGCTATACAAATTTTCAAGATTTTTAACATTTTAAGTGTGGATTCTTATCACAATTTTCGTGGATCCGTTTCTAGATTTCTGGAAACAGATCCAAAAATATTTAAATCCCTTGGAAACATATCCAATTCCATATCTAAAGTTTCTGATTTTTGGAAACGGCACAAAAACACTTTTACAACATTTTGGACAAGAATCGTATTCGTTTATGTATCGGAAACGAGGATCCGCGTTTCCAGAAAATTCTTCAGGAGTTTTCGATAACTTAGATGTCGGTGTGTAGATTCTTGTGCATGTGTTTGTTTCTGTATTATGGCGTGATATCTGCAGCAAAATTTATTTTAATGTTTATTGAAGGAATTTCATAAATAACTTATTGGAAAAAGAGTAAGTAAAGTAAATCAGTTGTTGCAGTGATAGAATTTTCACAGAGATTGCTTGGAGAGTGTTGGGCATTGGATAATCCAGTGCTCTCTGTGTGTTTCGTGACACATGCTTAACCGCCTCTCGAGGATCCATTAACTCTGGCAATGTGTCCGTTTACTAACACCTACAGGTTTTGGTATAACAGCAATTGTAATTCCAACAAGTGGTATCAGATCCAAAGGTCTCAAGTTCGAATCACACCCAGTTGGGCATTGGATAATCTAGCGCTCCCCATGTGTTTCGTGACATGTGCTTGACTGCCTCTCGAGGATCCATTAACTTTCACGACACGTCCGTTTACTAAAACATGCGGGTTTTGGTGTAACGGAAATCATGATTCCAAAAGAGAGAAGGGTGAAATTCCCTCAGATATTTTGGCCAGTATTTCATTTAGATAGAAACCCCAGTTTGGCGTCATTTTATTATACTCGGAATTTTTGCTACATCATAATAATAAAACGCTCTCTATTGCACCAATTTTCCCGCATTGGGTTTTTTCGGGGACGATTGTCCAAATAACAGTGTCAAAATTTTATGTGTTCTAAAATCTCTTAGTTTCCAGTTTGCTATTTTTCCCCAATATTTTTATGGTGAAAATTGCAGTTGTGATTTTATTCGTTGTTTGTCGTAGCAAACAAACTGTATAGTTAAATTTACAGTTAGAAGAATAATTTCCAATTACTGCAATAGATGAAATTTTCACATGGTATCAAAGCGTGAGTGATCAACAGGGAAGCTCAGAAGCAGAGAAAGAATTTCGTTGCTCAGAGGGAGCAACAGGACGAAATTCTTGAGGCAACACAGTGCTCAAACAAGTAGGTCGAACTGTTGGGCCGGCAGTTCGATTTTCAATTGCAGGTGTGCAGAAAATTCAATTTTCCCTGGAGAGTGATTCCAGTAGTCAAAGGGAGTAGTTGCAGCTCATATTTTCACTGAGCAGATTTCTGGTTGGACAAAGAGGGTTTTTGCAACAACAGAACCAGCATCGAGTGGAAGAGGAATAGCACACAAATTGTCCTTCCTATGACCATGGACCAAATTGACATTCAGGAGGGTTCAAACTTGTCTTCCAAGTTTGAAGGCAAATTTGCTTGCTTGACAAGAACAACTTCACAGGGTGTTTAGCATATAGACAGTGGAGCATCAGCTCATATGACAATGGTTAGAGAATATTTCTCTAGCTACAAGGAGGAGCAAACAGATTACTATGGGAAATAGAACAAAGTGAGCTCCAATAGGAAGAGGTACCATCAATTTTCAGAAGGAGTCAGGGGAAAGCACCAATGCTACAGATGTATTGCATGTTCCAAGATTGGGTGTGAGCCTGATTTCAGTATCCCAGTTACAAGATAAGGGATATGATATCCACTTCGTAGGGAAGAAAGTGTTTGTCAAACACTCGAGCTGGAAGAAGGTAAGATAGATTGAAGCTCAAAGCAACAGATTGTACAGATTGCAGCTTGACTCTCCAATGGCACTAACGGACAGTGACAATAGCAGTAGGAAGGAGTTGAATGAGTTATAGCATAGGAGAATGGGACATCTACACCATGGAGCACTCAAGATGCTCAAGGAAACAGTAACAGAGGTTCCAAAACTTGGCACAGAACACGATGATGTGTGCAGAGGATGCATACTTGGGAAATATGCTAAGGCAGCATTCCCAAGAAATGACAACAAAGTAGATGACGTGTTAGGACTTATACATTCAAATATTTGTGGCCCGATGCCCACTAGAGCTCTCAATGGTGCCAAATACTTCATCACCTTAATTGATGACCATTCTAGGAAAACCTGAATCTACTTCTTGAAGACCAAGGATGAGGTCTTCGATCGTTTCAGGGAGTTTAAGGGCCTCGTTGAGAATGCGACAATGAAGAAGAAGATCAAGGTGCTTCGCTCAGATAATGGTGGAGAGAATATTGATAAAGACTTCACAATTTTTGTGTGAAGGAAGTCATTCGAAGAGAAGCGCACCAAATTGGATCAGACTTTAGAGAAAGGGTTTCTCGTTGGATATAGTGAGACCTCCAAGGCATACAGGATCTACATTCGTAGCAATAGGAAGATTGTAGTAAGACAAGACGTAAAATTCATGGAAGATCGAGCTTTCAAAAGATCTCATGAGATGCCTCCAATTGATCAGGATCACCCAGCTAAAGCTCCATTGGTACAACAACAGCGATAGCCAGTGGGATCACCAGTGGAACAGTCACAAGGATATAGTACAGCAACCAATACTAGTATTTCCTTAGGAGGAGTAGGGAATCCAGTGAGATCTCAAGAGACGAAGCAGTAGAAACAGGATGAAAAGGAGCTAGTAGAACCTCCCACTACTAGTGGTCGAGCCAGCAAAGAGGTTGGTAAGACGAGATGTCGAGGAGTTTGTTGGAGCTCCTAGGACGAACAAAAAATAGCGCAAGCAACCTGATAGACATCAAGCATTGGTAGCTCAAGTTACAGAAAATTCCATCTTTCAGAAAGTTGCACAACATCAAGTGTGGGTAGATTCCATGATAGAAGAGTACAACTCTATCATGACGAATGATGTTGGGAGGTGGTGTCGAGACCTGAGGACAGGTCAGTTGCAGCTTCTCGATGGACCTACAAGATCAAGTATGTTGCAAATGGAAGTACAGAGGAGTACAAGGCTAGATTCGTGGCAAAATGGTATGCACAAAAAGAAGGGATAGATTATGAGGAGACCTTTGCTCCAGTTGCTAGATACACCTCCATTCGGTCATTTATATCCCTAGCAGCTCAAATGGGATGACAGATTCACCAGATGGACATCAAGACAGCCCTCTTGATCAGGGTGATAGAGGAAGAGTTGTACATTAAAGAGTCAGAGGGCTTCGAGACTCATGAGAGATGCACTCATGTGTGCAAAATGAAGAAAGCTTGATAAGAGCTCAAACAAGCTCCCAGGGCATGGTATGGTTGGATTGAAAGCTACTTGCAACAAATGGGATTCGTCAAGAGTGACGTAGATCCCAACATTTACTATTTGATGGTAGAAGGTGAGCCACTCATCCTAGTATTGTATGTGGATGATCTCTTATTGACAGGATCATCAGAGCTCATAGAAGATTGCAAGAAGACCCTGGCAGCGAGTTTGATATGAAGGATTTGGGGTTGATGCCCTATTTCCTAGGATTGGAAGTGTGGCAGAAGGACGGGGAGATCTTCCTTGGGTAAGGAAGATACGCTACAGATATTTTGAAGAGGTTCAAAATGCAGGATTGTAGACCCATGTCTATGCCCATGATCACCAACTGTAAGAGGATAGATGCATCAGATGACAAGGATGTTGATCCTACCTTGTATAGACAGCTTATCAAGTCTCTCATGTATCTGGTCAACACTAGGCTAGATATTTGCTTCGCAGTCAATACCCTCAGTCAGTTTATGGTAGCACCAAAGAGGGTACATTTGACAACATCGAGGCATATTTTGAGGTATGTCCATGGCACAGTCAAGTGCAGGTTGAAATATACCCGAGGGGATGATGTCAGACTATGTGGATTCATAGACGCAGATTGGGCAGGTAGTTCAGTGGGAAGGAAAAGTACCTTTGGGTATTGCTTCATTGTTGGATCAGGGATGGTTTCTTGGTGTAGCAAGAAGAAGTCAGTAGCATTGTGCTCTACAGAAGCAAAGTATATGGCAGCAAGCATAGCTTCGTGCGAAGTTATATGGCTTCGAAAGCTGCTAATAAGCTTGTTCAGGCAGAGGTTGGAGGCGACCAGTGCCTATTGTGATAATCAAAGTTGCATAAATCTCCCTGAGAATCCATTGTTTCATGACAAGTCGAAACACAGAGATATTCAATGTCACATTTCATCATAGATTGTGTACAGCGTGGAGCAATTCAGCTACAGTATGTTCCCACAGAGGAGCAAGGTGCAGAAATACTCACGAAAGCTCTAACGAGAGCTAAGTTCGTCTATCTCAGAGAACATATGGGTATGGTGGAGTACCCGTTTCAGTAGCAGGGACATTATTTTGGATGCTTTTTAGTAGCAGTAATTGCAGTTGCAACAGCAACAAATGAGAGGGTGTTGCACTGTTGGCAGCAGTATGGCAGTGTCAGCAGCAACACAGATGCAGCATCAGAGTTGCACAGTAGTTGGTGGCAGCAGCAGTCAGACATTAGCAGCGTGACAGAGATGATACAGAGACAGGGTGTTATGGCAAGATGTGTAGCACTAGAGAGAGAACACAGTCCTTGCTAAGAGGAAGTGTTCGTTTCTATAGCATCGAATGTGTTCTAGCCATGAAATTTGGTGGAGAGGCTAAAATACATAAGATCTCCAAAACCCATAAATCGTTTCTAGAAATCCCACCTAGAGATGGCTTAATTAGATTATTAACCAATTTTTAAATATTTCCTAAGTCTAAACTTAGGGAATATGGTTAATTAATCAAAATTAATTAAGTCAAGGCGCGAATCATGTAGAAACTTACACGGAACGACTCCAAGATGATCTTAGCCATTGATTATGTTCTAATCTTGGTCGTTTGTGCTCCAACAATACACCAGTTTCAGATACTCAGTGACCTAGGCAGTTCGATTTCCCATGGAAGATGATTTAGTCATGAGATTTAGCCAATGATCCAGTAGCAGGTGGCAGAGGAGCAGCAAAGTCTTTTCCAGAGGTGAAGGAGTCAAAATAGGAGATCGCAATTATTCTCCAGGAAGCTAAGCAGGGGTTGCGCAGTGCCTCAGGAAGGGTAGTTCAATTTAGCTGTGGCGTGGGCTGTTTTAGGTGCCAGGAAAAATTTCAAAAGGCCTGAACAGAGACTTCCAACAGCAGAGGCAGGCAGGGCGTCTGCATTAGAGAGAGTTTTGGGCAGAGCATACAAGGGATTACGTAGATTCGGCGCAGAGGTTGACGCAAATCATTCCGAGAGTCAGTTTATGAGCTCAGACTAAGTCGAGATTGCTTGGAGAGGAGGGTAAAATTCCCTCAGATATTTTGGCCAATATTTCTTCCAGATAAAAAGTCCAATTTGGCGTCATTTTGCTGTACTCATTGTGTGAACAGATCATCACACATAAGATACACACATGAACACCATGATATAAGGTGGAAACCCAATGCGGGACAAAAGCGTCGTCTTCCTCTAATATAAGAAAACCCTGTTTACAATCCTGTACTGGCGCAGACTCATACCAGTACGTAGGCACCCACGTGCAGAAGGCTACAACCTTCTCTCGTTCTCCAGCTACTACTGGAAGGGAGCTACAACCCCCTAGCTCTTGTACTAGCCGATGTGTTTACTAGTACGTAGGCGCCGACCTACTTAAAGCTACAACCTTCACTCGTTTTCCAGCTGCCACTGGAAGGGAGCTCCAACCCCCTGGCTCTTGTACTCACTGATATGTTTACCAGTACGTAGGCACCAGCCTACAGAAGGCTACGACCTTCTCTTTTCCTCCAAGGACCAAGTTTCATAAATTTTCAAACTGGATACTCCTGAATCACAACACCATAATCTGAAGGCCACGTTTCATCCAATTTTCATACTGGACCCATCAACATCATTGAAGCACAAAATCAATCACCATTGCAATACAACCATCAACTAGACCTGCATCATCAATCTCTGAATCACCCAACACTGAATCATTGAAACCCTGTCATCAAAACACAGTCACCAGAACACAGAGCAGAACACAGAACTCTGCAACATCCACTAGAACCAACAGCAACCTCAAATATCATATCTCATAACGTATACGCTACTCTGATGAACCAAACCAATGTGTATACGCGCTTTTACCAAAGCCAACCCCCGTACAGATCTAAAACTAATTACTTATACCTTTGCTGCCATTTTCTACTTCAGACATTCCCAGATCATCATATATAAAGAATAAAACATACGTCAATTTTCAGATCTGAACTATTCATACCATATAATGATAATGCATTTTAGTCTTCTTGATCCCGGTCCATCAACCTTCATTCAACACATAGGTGCACCCTTAGCCAAGCATCACAAACCCATAACCTGCATGTTGGTTCTCACACTTCATCAGATATTCAATACTTGCACCACTTGCACACCTTGGCCTAATGACCTTCTCCTCCTTATATAGGTTTAGGCCTCTCTTAATAGCATGGGCCAAAACTACGTAGGACCAATACCTTGGACCCAATACTTGGGGTCAATACCTCGGACCAATACCATGGATCAAAATACCATTGACCAAATACCACGGACCAAAACTTAGTTTTCCAACGTGTACGCGTCTTTCCTTCTATGAAAGTGCGTGTGTACGTTATACGCTACTTTTGGTCTGATAACCCACATGTATACGTACCTTTGTCACGGTGAACCTGCGTATACCTCTTTCTGATCATTAATTCTTTGTTGTTGACCTGTTGTACTATGATCTGTGATCTGAGTAAGTTGCCATCAAGGACAACACCTATATCATACCTGTGTCATAATGCCAACAATCTCCCCCTTTGGACTTGATGGAAATAACCACACCAAGTCACTCTCCCCCTTTGACATCAAGGGCAAAGGGCGGACGAAGATATTCTCTCCCATTGATAGACATTATGTTGTCCATACTCCCCCTGAGTACATGCTAAAATCTCTAATTGAGCTCCCCCTTTGTACATGCTAAGATGTATGAATCCGTCCATGCTCCCCCTGAGCACATGCCGAGTCTGCAAAAATATTTTTCAAAAGAATAACATGACTCTACAACTCAAATAAGTGAGTATGACCTTCCTATCACCAATGACTCATACATACATCAATCTCCCAACCAAGTGGGCATACACCATTTTGACTCATCCACCCAACCAAGTGGGGATATAGCAAATGTTTATACATGACTGAAAATAGAAATTATTACATCATCCTTCCCATGCATAGTGGGGGTACAAATTAGGTCTTTGCATGACCTTTACACCAAATGATATTCATGACTTTTATAACAAAGATCGGCAATCTAAACAAGACCATGATAGTCATCAGCAACTATCATACACCATATATGATCTGCACCATAAGCATCTGTCAACAATATCCAGACTTGTAACCTGCAATACCATTCTCTTGACCAACCAACAATAAGCAGCAAGATGTATCATAAGCATCATCACCAAAGACTTCTAACCATAATGCCAACAATGCATTATTCGAAGCATATGCTCCCCCCTGAACCTATTCCATCTCTTCACTGTCAGATCTGATAATGCATATATCAACAAGAAGTATCAAGGCATCATCATCATCAAGTTAAGATCAAAAGCACGTCTAAACAACATCTTATGAGTACCAACACATTTCCACACATCATCAGCAGATTGTAACCATCATTAAACAAAGCAACTAATTGACTGAACCATATCAGACCCTTTTTCCTGAGTCTGTCCCACAGCAAACTAACATATACGCGACTGTGTAGCTTTGAACTCGCGTATATACGCGACTTGTCTTCATGAAACCTGCGTATGACATTTAGAACACTGAAATTTCACACTTTCAGCTCCCTCTAAGTCTGTCATGTCTGTATACTTTGCTATGCCACATATTTCTAATTGTACTTCCTTCTTCCATATCTTCGACTGTGATGATGTTTTCTCCTTTTGGTATGGTGCCCAAAATCTCCTCCAACATTCCTTTGCTATATGTCCAAGCTTGTTACATGCATAACATCTCATATGTTTCATATTCCTTCTGTGGCAATCAATGGCTTTGTGACCAAACATATTGCAAGTAAAACAATATCCCTTAAAGTACTTGGAACGTGATGATCTTTTTGTGTGATGGTCTTGAACCATTCTACTTTGCATCTAGCTGCAACATGCCCAAAATTATGACATATAAAACATGCAACATTATTCATCGGAGGAAATGACCATCTATCACTTCCACAGTTAGGAGTAAGGATTTTCTTTGAAGATTTTCTTTCTTTGGTTGTTGATGGGGTTGACCTCTCATCTCCTTGTTAAGCATTTCAGATTTTACATTAGAGTTCCTTGCCTCACCTTGTGAGCTAGATTCACCTTCAACAGATTCATAAAAACCAAGCCCAGTTTTGATAGCAGGCGACCTTTGACTACTAAGAATATCATCCAAAATCTTAGTACTGTCTTGAAATCGTAATAGTTTAACTTTTTCTTCTAATTTACCTTTCAAGATATTTACCTCAACCTGATGTTGTTCTTCCCTTTCCAGATATTGCTTCTTCAAGATTTCTTCTGACTTTCTTGCTTCTTCCACTTGTTGCCTTAGTTTGAGAATCTCATTTTCTTGTTCTTCATTCTACTCTTGCAACATTTGACATACTCTGAAGGCACACTCCAACTGAGCTTTTAAGCTGATAACTTCTTCTTTGAGGGCACTTTCCCTTTTGTTAAATAGATCTTGTTGATCTATGATTTTATCTAGTGCTTCATTTGCTTGCTCTTCTTGAGGTGATTTGGAATCTGAATCCTTGCTTCCATTTGACGACCAATTGTCTCTCCTGCTGTCCCCGTTCCTTTGAGTTGTGTTCTTCTTCTTTAGCTTCCTTCCCATTGTGTCTACGGATCTCCTTCAAGTGATCAAGCTTCTTCCAAAGGACCTACTCTGATACCAATTGTTGGAAATAATACTGAGAGGGGGGGATGAATCAGTATTAGCAAATCAATAACGTTTTCATTTCCATAATTAGATTCATATACGCTACTTCAGTTAGGGGAACCCGCGTGTATATGCAACTGTGTTTAATGCAACTAGCGTATATCCAGCAAACTTATGTTTCAATTAATTCATCATATGTTGATCTTTAATCAATGTATCAGATCTTTATTAACCATATAAATAGTAACCAGGTGCACTAAAATAGAACAAATCATCACAAATAAGAAACACACATGAAAACCATGATATAAGGTGGAAACCCAATGCGGGAGAAAAACCACCTGTTGTCGTCTTCCTTTAATATAAAAAAAACCTGTTTACAATCTTGTACTGGCACAGACTCATACTAGTATGTAGGCACCCACCTACAAAAGGCTACAACCTTCTCTCGTTCTCCAGCTACTATTGGAAGGGAGCTACAACCCCCTAGCTCTTGTACTAACCAATATGTTTACTAGTACGTAAACGTCGGCCTACTGAAGGCTACAACCTTCACTCGTTTTCCAACTGCCACTGGAAGGGAGCTCCAACCCCCTGGCTCTTGTACTCACTTATATGTTTACCAATACGTAGGCACCAACCTACAGAAGGATACGACCTTCTCTTTTCCTCTAGGGACCACGTTTCATAAATTTTCAGACTAGATACTCCTAAATCACAACACCATAATCTGAAGGCCACATTTCATCCAATTTTCATACTGGACCCATCAACATCATTGAAGCACAAAATCAATCACCATTACAATACAACCATCAACTACACCTACATCACCAACCTCTAAATCACCCAACACTGAATCATTGAAATGCTATCATCACAACACAATCACTAGAAGACAGAGCAGATCACAGAACTCTGCAACATCCACTAGAACCAACAACAACCTCAAATATCATATCTCATAATGTATACGCTACTCTGATGAACCAAACTAGTGCGTATACGCGCTTTTACCAAAGCCAACCCCCGTACAGATCTAAAACTAATTGCTTATACCTTCGCTGCCATTTTCTACTTCAGACATACCCAGATCATCATATATAAAGAATAAAACATACGTCAGTTTTCAGATCTAAACTATCCATACCATATCATTATAATGCATTTTAGTCTTCATGATCTCGGTCCATCAACCTTCATTCGCCACATAGGTGCACCCTTAGCCAAGCATCACAAACCCATAACCTGCATGTTGGATCTCACACTTCATCAGATATTCAATACTTGCACCACTTGCACACCTTGGCCTAATCAAGAGACTCGCAGAAACCTCAAAGACAAGATCTTCTCCTCCTTATATATGTTTAGGCCTCTCTTAATACCATAGTCCAAAACTACGTAAGATCAATACCTTGGACCCAATACCTGGGGCCATTACCTCGGACCAAATACCATTGACCAATACCATGGATCAAAATACCATGGACCAAAACTTAGTTTTCCAACATGTACACGTCTTTCCTTTTGTAAAAGTGTGTGTACGTTATACACTACTTTTGGTCTGATAACCCACGTGTATATGTACCTTTGTCACGGTGAACCTGCGTGTACCTCTTTCTGATCATTAATTCTTTGTTATTGACCTGTTGTACTATTATCTGTCATCTGAGTGAGTTGTCATCAAGGACAAAACCTGTATCATACCTGTGTCATAATGCCAACAAAATCTCTCAATTTCCAGTTTGTTATTTTTACGCAGTATTTTTATGGTGAAACTTATAGTTGTGATTTTATTCGTTGTTTGTCGTAGCAAATAAACTACATAATTAAATTTACAGTTAGAAGAATAATTTCCATTTATTGCAATAAATGAAATTTTCACAATGGCTCTCTATGCCTCACCTATGGATGCCAATATGCTCCTCTGAAGGACTTGAGCCCCTGTTAAGTTGCCCAAACCATCAAGAAACCACCTAACAATTACACACAATATCTGGTGCTAGCATCTACATAATCAACTACATTTAATCATTTTGATGCTTCAAACAAGGCTCCCCTTCTAAAATTAAGGCCTTGAACTCGTTATAGTGTTACCTTCCTAGGTAGGAATGGTAAATAGACCACCCTATTAGGTGTTTCCAACCCCTAAGGGGAGATCACATTTCCTTGGTCCACCCTTCAATCGATAGGTGTCAAGTGAATAATGATGGCATAGAGGGGAGAAGACTTCATGGCCAAGTGTCATGGTCAAAGGGAACAAGTATGGTGGGCTCCTCATCCTAAGCATATAGATGTGGGGAGGGAGCAATCATGGATGCATAAGTTACCAACTCGGCCTTTCTTTTCACACCAGTCTTGTGTACCTTCTACTTTTTATCACATATAGCTACGGGAGCCCTTAACGACAGTAGCAAAATGACGAGTGTCTATTGGAGCGAGGTGTGATGGAACAACAGTGGCAAAGCTAGAGTGCCAAAATCTGAAGCAGCACACTAGATGTTGTAGCAGTGCGAGAGGCACAGGGCAGTTTGCAGCAGAGGGTCAGCACAGCTTAGTAGCAGCGGTAGCTTCAGCATCACGAGGCATCCATTAACTGCGTTACAGTGCAACAGTTAGCAGTGGCAGTGTTATGGGCAGCATGAGGCAACATTTTTGAGAGGGAATTGTAGTACAGATGTGTTTAGTCAATTTAGTGTCCTAAATTGCTTGCATAAATTATCAATCGAGGTTTGTAAACTGATGAAGTGCGGTGCAATATATGAGCTTAGTTAACCTTTCTCTTACTTCGTTGTTTTGTATTTTATGTTTGTTTTTGGGGGTTTATGTTCTTTGATGTCTAAGAATGTACAACCTGAAACTATGAGAGAGTTTAAGTGGATCTAATGAATTTTAAAGGAAAGGAAATGCTCTTAAGTTAATCTAATTTCCTAAAAATGGACCAAGAACTGCTGACTAGTTAGAACCTAATAAGAAAACAGAGCATCTATCTTATCTTATCATTAGTCCTAATCCATGGATCTAATTCTTAAAACCATGAGTGAAATTGATGCAAAAAGTAACTCAGTAATTGCATTCATTTAAACATTCAACCATTCAATTTTGGAATATGATTAAATCAATCTCCTTGAAATGATTTTTTGGAATATCAGTGATGCAACTAAGGACCTGAAAGCAAAAAAAAAAAGGTAAAAGCATGTAAAACTAACAATGTACTGAGTAAATTCAATCACTGTATGAATTAGATATTTAACCATTTAAGTTAGGATCATCATCATTTTGAAATGGCTTTTGAAAACATCCATTAACACAGTTAATTCAATGTTTTAAGACTCCGACTGACAAAACAGTAAGAAAACTAAGAAATTGTGTATTCTTATTACTTCAATCTTAATTCAGTTTGGAAACAAAGTCATTTTTTCCACGAAATATCTTAGAAGAACAAGGCTACACAGTTGTGATTTTATCTTTACACTATTGGTCAAAAACTGAAATGGAATATCATTCTAAATTAGAAAACAGATTTGCTGAAAACAAAGTAATAGAAATTAAATTGAAAACAACAAATAAAAAACCTCCTTCAGCGCAGGGGCCCTCTGCAACTGATGTGGCTGGACTGCTAGCTAGTTAAGGATGCACTTTAAACCATCATTGATAACACGAAGTTTGTATTATGAACAAAACGAAGTCTGAATACAGAGTATCAGCAAAAAGCCTGAACTTAACGTAATTCCTTCTAACTTCTAACTACTTCTCGGTTCCATGCAATCGATATTTATAGGAAAATAACATAATTGTTTATGAGATAAACTTGTTACAGGTGGCTAATTCGAATTAAATCTAACATGACTACTTATGAGAAAAACTTGCTACAGGTGGCTTAATTCGAATTGTAATAGGACTGTTTAAACTTCTGATCAGCGACAGGTAGCTAATTCGAATTAAATCTTCAATGGAACTGGTAGACTCTTGATTAGCTACGAAAGAGCAAATCAAGAGTCCTGCTTCTAGATAACATATTTTGACTCCATATTTGACCATAACCTTAGGCTTGCTTTTCCGTCGATCTAGACCAAGTGAATAAGATAGAATCCATGTGGAGATGATTCTAGAAATACCCATGTGGCCCAGTTCTTCATTTGACACCTAGAACCTGCCAAACAATGAGAGTAGCTACGGAATCCACAGTTCGCTGCAGAATAGGCTGCGTTCTGTAGCTAATTTGCAAAAATCAATTCAAATAGCAAGAACATGAAAATATAATATGGTGGTTATTTTAATGCTTTCCCTAAGACAAAACCTCGCATTTATCATTGATTGGGTCTGTAGTCTTGTGAGAAAGTGAGAAAAATGTGAGAAAAAAATGTCAAGGAGAGGGTAATTCTGAGGTTCAACAAGATGTAGCAATGACAGTGGCAGAGTCATGGGCAGCAGTACACGAAGCAGCGGTGCAGTGGATGAAGGGCATCAGGCCAAGCATTGATAGCACAGAGGACCGATGTAGTGGATCAATGTAATGCTTCTATGGAGAAGTATTGCTAGAGCACATTCTCCGCTAAGAGGGAGTGTTGATTATGGGTAGCATCGGATGTGCTCTAGCTCCGAAATTTTGTGGAGGGGCTAGAACACATGAGATATCCAAGATCCATAAATCATTTGAAGAAACTCCACCCGAATGAGGAGTTATTATAATAATTAATATTTTTAATGGGTTCCTAAGTCTAAACTTAGGAAAGTAAAAATATTAATGGTTATTAATAAGAATATGGATGAGAAAGTTCTATGTGATGAGGATCAAGTATTTTTTAATCTTAGTCATTGATTAGGGACTTAATCTCGGTCGTTGATTCATCAACGGGAAAAGTATAAGAGGAGGCTTCAGGGTCAATTGGAGATACACTTGAGAGATCAGTCAGTTCGATTTTTCTAGAGTGAGGTTTGCTAAGAAAATCGAACAAGTGATTTGTTGCAGTGAGAGGGGCAATTCAACAAAGGGACTTCAGTCCAAGGCCAAGAATACATAGCATAGAGGCAGAGAAGCATAAGGAGAGCTCTAATGCAGTGACGCAATGCCGCAATGACATCGTGACGCAGAGGGAGAGCTCTAACGCAGTGACGCAGAGGGAGAGCTCTGACGCAGTGTCGTAATGACGCAACTCCTAGAGGAGATGACACAGTTCCAGTGCAGAGCTTGGAGCAGCCATCGTTACCCAGCACTGGGAACAGCGCAGTCACCAATGGGGTTTGTTCATCTGTCTCTGGATAGAGGTACTTCTACATGGTTTATTCTCTGTTGGGTGAGCCGGATTCGGCACCCTAGTTGTATTGAGAAATTTGCTTAATAATACAAACCCTCTATATGCTGCATCGGTTTCCCGAATTGGGTTTTTCCGAGGACGTTTGTCCAAAAATAATGGTGTCCCTCGTGTATTTGTCTCGTTATATTTCAGTTCATGATCTGTATGTATGTGTAGTCTGCAATAGTGTCTTCATCGTTGTTTAAGAAATTAAGTAAACTTGTTGAATGTAAAAACAAGTACAAGATGATAAACCAGTGATTGCAGTAGGATTTTTGATGTGTAGATTCAGAAATTTTCACACCAACTCCTTTAGAATCAACACAGGATTGATCAAATTGTGGAGTTGGATGAAACTAGAAGGAAAGCTTTTGATCTAAGTTGTTGAAATCAAGTGAAAATCAAGAGGTTAGAGGGGCATGTTACTTTATGGGATTGCAGAAATGAAAAGCCAGGAAAACACGGGAAATTTGATAGTTTTTGTCTATGTCCATATATTATCAGAGGTTAGGCAGGGTAAAATTCCTTCCATTTGAGTACACTTGATGGGGATCCACTTGACTTACCAGTAAATGGCAAAATGCTCAAATTGCTCTTGCCTCATGTTGCCATGCTCGATGCCATGTAATCTACTCCTGTAGAGCTTAATGCTACAGAATTTTGCTTCCTGTTGTACCAAGAGACAACCCCTGATTCAATGTTGAAGCAACACCCTGAAGTGCTTTTCCGATCCACTGCATTACTTTCCCAATCTGCATTAGTGTAGCCCATCAACTTGATACCATCACCTCAAGTATATTTCAACCCATACTCAATTGTACCTCGTAGATATCGTAGCACATGTTTTGGTACTATCCAAAGCACTCTCTTTGGTTCCACTATGAACTGACTAAGAGTGTTGACTACAAAGAGAATATCCAGCCTTGTGTTGACTAGATACATGAGAGAGCCAATAAGTTGTTTATATAAGATGGGGTCCTTTGTCTCCTACTTTGATGCACCAATGTCTCTCTAATTGGTTATCATGGATGTAGACATGGTTATACAGTCCAACATCCTGAATTTCTTCAAGGTCTCCAAATGTATCTCCCTAGACCAAGGAAGATTGCCCCATCTGTCTGCCACACCTCAAGTCCTAGAAAATAATGCATTAACCCCAAGTCTTTCATCTCGAACTTTGCTACTAAGTCCCTCTTGTAGTCTTCTATGAGCCTCGGTGACCCAATCAAGAATAGATCATCCACAAACAAAACAAGAATGAGTGGTTCACCTCCAACCATAAGATAGTAGAGGTTTGAATCTACCTCACACTTCACAAATCCCATCCCTTGCAAGTAGTTGTCAATACGACCATACAACACCATGGGAGCATGCTTGAGCCTGTATAGTACTCTCTTTAACCTGCTTACATGGGTTTCCCTCCCATGCATCTCAAAACCCTTTGGTTGTTCGATATACACCTCCTCTTCTATGATTTCGTTCAAGAACGTTGTCTTGACATCCATCTGATGAATTTTCCATCCCGCCTATGCTACAAGTGAGTTCAACAACCTAATGGAAGTGTACCTGGCCACGGGAGAAAACGTTTCCTCATAATCTATTCCCTCTTTCTCAGAGAAACCCTTAGCCATGAATCAGGCTTTGAATTTTTCTATGTTGCAATTTGCAGCATGCTTGATCTTGTAGATCTAGTGAAAACCAACCATTGCTCTCTCTAACTGTCTAGGCACCACCTCCCAAATATCATTTTGCATGATGGAGTCTTGCTTCACCATAGCATCTAGCCACACCTGGTGTTGTGGAACCTCTTCATAGCGGGAAGGCTCACTGTCAATTAACTAACTCATCAACACCTTATAACCTAAATATCACTTTAGTGGTCTCTTATCCCAGGTGCTTGATCTAGGAGCCCCCACAAACTCTTTTGCATCCTTCAATGTCTGAATCACCTCGTGGTTCCTCCTCCCAACTGTAGAGGGTGGAGCTTCAAGCTCCTCATCATGCTCCTGCTCCTTATTTTATGAACTCTCCTATGCACCAGTACCTATACTAGTCACTATACTTGTACTCGTTCCATGCACCTAAGATTGTTGCCGAACCCTTGGAGCTTTTGCTTGCTGACTCTAATCAACCACTGGCAACTCGTGAGATCTCCTGAAGGCTTTCTCCTCCTAAAACTTAAATGACTTGTCTCACCATGATCTTCTGAGTTCCTACAATATAGATCCTATATGCCTTGGATGTTTCGTTGTAACCAATGAAATACTCCTCTAGAGTTGAATCGAACTTGGTGTGCTTCTTAGGTGGAACGTGACAATAAGCGATACTGCCAAAAAACCTAAAATGACACTTTTGGCTTCTCCCTATAAATTCCTCCTTGAGTGTCATCTTTCCCAACACCTTATGGGGGACCCTATTCTAAATGTAAATTGTTGTGCTACACGCTTCTGCCCAAAGATATCCAACCATGTCCTGATCATATACCATGGCCCTCGCCGCTCCATCTATGGTTTTGTTCGTTCATTCTCCAACCCCATTATGTTGTAGGTTGTATGGAACTGTCCACTCTTTCTTGATTCCCTCCTTGGCACATAACTCCTTGAAGAATTTCTCTCTATACTCACCCCCATTATCTTATTTCCTATTGAGTTCTCCACAAGAGCCTTAAACTCTTGGAAGCAACTAAAGACTTCATCTCTTATCTTCAAGAAGCAAATCCAGGCCTTCCTGGAGAAATCATCAATGAAGGTCACAAAATATTTGTAACCCTTGAAAGACTTTGTATACAATGGACAACAAATATCAGAATGTATCAACTGTAAAACACCCATGGTTATACTCACTCCTTGGAAATGTTGCTTTTGAAAACTTCTTACACACCCTCTGCATACGTCATCATGTTCTCTCCTCACTTCTGGAATACCTGTCATCGTCTCTCTGAGCAAGTGCTCCATGATGTGTATGGCCCATCCTCCTATGCCATATCTCTTTTACTGTTGCTACTAACCAATGCCCTTGGAGCGTCTAATTGTAACTTGTACAACTCGTTTCTTTCTCACCCCAATCTCCTTTGCTGACTTCCAATCCTGGTGTTTCAAATACCTAAAACAAAACCTCAGATGATTTTTATAATGCGTTGACTTGTGACCTTGGCCTCACAATGGTGGTGATAAATGCTACAATTAAAATTATGTACCCTTGTTGACATGCAGGGTGACAATTCCAACGTCATTGGACTTCATATGAAGAAAGTCAAATTTTAGATCCCACTCAAAATCCAATAGACTTAACAATTTTTAGGATTTCGGCATTGGGAAGATTGCAATGTTTCCAATGGATTTTAACTTGTAGGAGAGTACAAATTGTCGTTTAATCAAGATCACTAACCCGTCTCTGTACATTGATGTTAGTGGCATTGATAGTTGAACTCCTCTATCATGACCCTTGTAAAAATGTACCCATCACTCAAACAAAATCTCAATTTGACATGTTAAGCTTTTTCTATCTTATTTTAATGCTTAGAGGGTGAAATTGATGATGATGATCCCAATATAGGCAATGATTTTTTATTATATGTAAGTATTTGTTGTACCATGATTTTCTTTTCTTGACAATAGAGGCTATCTATAGCTTCTCTGTTGATGTATTTTTGGTTCAAATATGTATTGCACTAAGTGCTATTTTCATTACATTCACTCTTACATGCTATATAAATGAGAACCTTTGCATACTTGTGTATAAATGGTTTGGATTCATTATATATATATATAGATATGAATATTTTATGTATTTTTTGGTCAACCAATTTCTTTTCCGGTTCCTAGCTCAACAGGGTCAATCGGTTCAATGACCCGTTCGGCTCTGATAACATTATTTTATACAGTTCATGAGTATGACATCATTTATATTAGCAACTCAATCATTGGCATTTATATCAAGCATTCATTTAATTGCAATCATAAACAACCTGTGGGACACCATTTACAACATTTTTCACATCAATACAGAAGCAGAGCCAACATAAGAGGCAAATACACCCAGGATAAGAATATAAGCATCAGCGTGGTTTTGCACACTATCAACAATATTTTGGTCCATTCACCTTAGACAAGTAATAAGGAGTGCATAAATAAACTGCAGTACTTCGTTATTACTCAACATCAAAGCCAATTGGTAGGCCTTTGCAAGTAGGGTATCCTTATAAATAACCATAGTCACATACCCCAGCATGTTGTAGTTGGTTATTCATAAACACTAAAATATATTACAAGATTATAACAACAGTCACAATCTACTTTCCAAGTGGGTAGTACCAGATTCCAGAATCAGGGTTTAGCCTAAAAGTGGAGACATGCAAACCTAAAGCAGTTGGTGAAAAAAGAATCCCACAAGAGAGCTAGTGTACATGGTCAACAAAATTCAACACACTAAACCAGCTAGCAAATTAAGTTACTAGCTTGTACAGGCATTCTAGTATATCTTATGAAGGCAGGGAGGTACAATTTAAAGAGAAAGAAGTCTAAGGCAGAAAGGAATTTAGAGGTTGCAGAACATACTCAAAACACTTGTTGCTTTAGAGATGGGAAGCAAAATTATGCTATTGCTTAGTTCAAGATGGATCAGCAAATTCTGTACAAATGGTCAATGTGGCAGGTCTTAACTTACTAATTTTACAATGTATAACATATCCTAACAGATTATATGGCTTCTGACAAGATAATATGTATTAATTTTTAAAAGGATACACAAACAAGTTACAGAAACCTGCATCCCATAAACAATTAGTCACAAATGGAGATTCTACCTGCTAATGCAATTCTGTTGTCTGAGCTCTGAGAAAATCCCATAGCTTGTTCTTCAGAGAGTAATGGCAATTGCTGCCCTGTCATTGATTCCAACCAAGGTACAACCATCTTTCCAGCAACATTTGGTACTAAGATTTGTATCATTCTTTCAACAGTGGGATTCTTACACTTATCATTGATCTGCCCATTCGAACACAAGGATAAAACAAGTAAAATAGCATCAAGAACAATCTTGTGCAGTGTAATACACCGCAAACTCTGTGCATCTTGATTATCATTTTGAGGCACCACAAGAGTTACAAGAGATGATTCAATGCCAGCAACATCTTCACCATTTAATGGACTAGAGGTCCCAACTATCAAAGCTTCACACAGAGAGTCAAGAATAAGCTTTATCATAGAGGTGTGCCACCCAACAGCTGAAGATGATGGGTGCATCATGTATGAATCATTATCCCTTAAAAGCAAGGAAGCTGCAAAGTCTTTCCGCTGCACAAGCAGCCTTGCAATGACACAAGCTACTGAAAAATGGGAAGGAAGGGGAGGAGAATGCTTCTCAAGGAACTTCAAATATGAACTTACCTGCACAATATAATATAAGTTAAAGAAAATACAGCAAGAAACTTCACTTACTAACATGAATGTAAACCAGACATAAAATTTAAATAATATACAAACAGTAATGACACTGGAACATGCAACAAGAAGGAAAGTATCTGATTGTTTTATTGTATTGACAAATAAATGAAACCATTAAAACTACCCCCAGAACACAATATCTCTAAGTATGCAAATATATGTAAATATTGAGATTCTGAAATTATCTCATTCACATTGTACAGTAAAACATTAGTCTTACCACTTCAAATGATGTTTCAACTTGAACAGCAGTTCGAATAGCAGGTAGAAGACTACTGAGGATCGAATTTGGAAGGGCCTCTGTTCCATCTAACCATCCAAGTTCATAATCATCTGTAACTGAAAAGATTTTTTTGTTACTAATGTGTTTCTCCTTTCTTGCTGAGTTACAACTGTTGAAGAAAGTATTTGATTCAACAGAGAGATTTTGACCACCTTCTCCACGCAGTGATACCTCTTCCGAGGAGGAAAACAAGGTATCTAAGATACGCGCTAAGCAATAACGAGCCTGGGAACGAATAAGGCTGCAATTGTCTCCAAACTTACATGAAAAGTATTGTATAACAACCTCCGCTTCTTTTTCACAACCCTTCCCACTAACCACATTGCGAAGCATGAAATAAAGCTGTCTTGTGTCTACAAAATGTTCCCCTGCACAAGCTGTTAACCCCTCCTGCAGCCATAAAAGCTCACACTGCAACATCCAAATACAGTGCAGCACATAATGAATCAGTTGGATTAGTGACAATTAGTACTGTCACAAGAGAAGCACTAATGGATCAAATGAATAGTAACAATTTGCATGCAGTGACAGATGAAAATAAAGAATAGATTGCACACCTGCCACAACAGAGGTAAGACACACACAAGTTCACACTCTTGAGGCAGAATCCTCCGGAGCCATGGCCAGGCCCTCTGTAATGTCTGTAACAAATTATGAAGACAAATTAAAATAATGTGAAAGATAGAAATTCAAACGGTTCACCTTTAAGCTTGGAAGAAGCAAGGTAAAAGAAGTTATTGTAACTCCGGATAACAGATCAGAACTACGATATATTCCACCAGTATAACAGCCCAGGCCCCAGGACAACAAGTTGATACACAATAATAACTATGATGTGTATAAGGATATATAATGTAACCTGCAAACCAGTAATCTCAGCAAAAAAATCTGGAGACCTGCATTTGCGTAACCCATGACCAAGTTCATATATTTCATCAGCTTGTTCTAACTCTTCAATTATTGATTGTGGCAGCCTCCAAAGTGTTCCTGACTCATTGATAAGTGTTACATTCCCTTTCCACATAGTAGTGTTCAGTAAAATATCCACAGAAGCAGTCATACTAGAATTCCTGCAACGTAATAGAGTTGATGATATCAATTCTTCTGCCTTAGCATCACAAATCATTGCCTCTGATTCTGGCTCAACTGCATTCATCTTTCCTGCAGTTTCATCACTGTGATTGTCAATCTACACTATTTGTACTTCGAGTATGTTCATCATAAACTTAATTTCACTAAAACAAATCTCACAATAAATAGAATTTAATTCATATCTCCATTTGAACACTGAAAATTTGTAAAGATTTTACTAAATATGTACTTTGCATCCTCCATCAATACAACTGATGAATCTTAGTTACCTTCCCAGAATGTTGCAGTTTTCACAAAGAGTAATAAAAAAGTTGTTCGTTTTCTTCCATATTCAATATTAAACATATTATTACATGAAGTACAACTGCATTTCAAAATTCAATATCACTAGATAAGAAAATAAGGTGCAACAATTTTGGCAGGATTATATTACAAAAGTCCTTTGAGGTATTGTCCTCTTTATCTTACATAAGAGGCATGATTTGAGCACTTCTCTCATCCATTCTACCAAAAACTGCTAGCATACCATTTTTTCCTACCAATTCGACCTCCCACCTGACCTAGACCCCCGTTCCATATTCTCCCATGCAGCCACTCTCTACAATATGATTAGACAACCCTTGATCCAAGTCACCTCCAAGACATGCTGCAGGTGAGCAGATTGGATAGCATTGACCAGCGTGGAGGCTTTTTTCACTGCGGATTAGGTTGGGCAGCCTCTCCTAGGCAGGCCACATTTCTGTTCAGCCTTTTTGACCAAGTTTGACCACTCTTTGACCAGCATTGACTGTCAAAGAGCTGCCACAAGTTTGACCAGACTTTGACCGCAGTTTGACTGGGTATTGTGGACTGATTTGGGCTGCCTATACTTGCTGTTGGAGGCCGAGTTGACTGAGGTTGACTAAAGGTCAATTCCAATCTGTTTGACCTACCTTGACTTTGCTGGTTAGGGTTTTGTTGTTGTTGTCATAAAGATTTTGTGTAATTATCTATCTCTCTCTCTTCTGAATTATTGAAGAATATAAGAAGAATTGATCAAAGGTTTCCCTGCATTGGGGTTTGTCCCTGGCTGATGCCACATCTTGTGTCTTCTTGTCTTGGCTTGTCTTCTATTGTTTACATTTATGTTCTATCTGCATTTTACTATCATGTTGATGTGATTGCTATTCTGGAAATTGATATTGGGCTAATAAGAAAATTTGAAGTAAATTTCTCTTAAGCATAGAACATACCATAATTTAACATGGTATCGGAGCTGAGGTGAAGACAAAGCCCAAGCAAGAGTGAAAGAGCAATCACCAAAAGACAAAAGGAAAGGACAAAAGGCTCAATGGGTTCCTCATCCCACTTCCCGACTGAAGACAAGCTCCGTAAGAAGTCTGACTATCGCAGATGGAAGATGTCTCTTGATCTGACATTGGAAGAGGAAGAAGTGTTGGACTATGTGAGGGGTAAAATTTTGGAGCCTCCATCAAATGCACCGGCTGCTACAAAGATCAAGTACACTAAGGGTGAAGTCAAAGCGAAGAAAATTATCCGAAATTCAATTGACAAGCATCTGGTGGCCTAAATTTCCGAGCTAAACACCTCCAAGGAGATCTACGACAAATTGGTAAGCTTGTTTAAAGTTAGTGATGCAGATCAAGTTTTGTTCCTCAAAAATAAGTTGAAGGATATTAAGAAGGGCAAGGACAAGGATATTCAATCCTACTTCTTACTGATCACTGAGATCAAGAATGATCTTCTATCGATTGGAGAAGTCATTCCTAACAGGGAACTAAATATCACTACCCTTGGAGTGCTCCCATCGGAATGATAAATATTTAGAACCACTCTTCTCAATAATGATCGAATTTCGGGGTTTGAAGAATTGATGTCGAGATGCATTCAAGAAGAGCCAAGGATGGTGGAGCAAGAAATTCCTTCAAGCAAAGGCAACCCCACTGCTTTCTCCTCTCATGCCAAAAGGAGAAATAATTTTGGGTCTAAAGGTCATTTCAAAAGAAAGCCCGGATCGAAGGGTAGAAGGAAAGGAAGATGCTTTGTTTGCAATAAATTTGGCCACTATGCGAGGGAGTGTCCAAATAGAAAGGACACATCACATGATGATGATCAAAATCACTCCAAAGGCAACTTCAACAACAATCAAAGGAATGGCAGGTTCAATAGCAAAGGAAAGAGGAATGCGGGAAATCAAGGAAATGGTCAACCCTCGAAGAAAGCAAGGAACTCCAGGTATGAATCAAATGTTGTTAATAATAAGCAAGATGAGTATTAGTTGATATTGGTCCTCTCCACTACCTCTCCTCCAGACTCGTTGGGAAATTGGCTTATTAATAGTGGTGCCTCAAGGCACTTCACTGGTTACAAGGAAGCTCTCTCTACTCTGATAGAGAAGGAGACAAACTTGGAGATTATCCTTGGAGACAATTCCACCTATCCCATAAAGGGTGTACGGAATGTTACCCTTCAATTGAATCAGGGAAGACGATCCACTTGCAAAAAGTCTTATATGTACCTGATCTCAAGAAGAACCTGGTGTCCATTTCGGTAATGGAAGAGAAAGGCTACAAGGTGGCATTTATCGATGGCAAGGTACGTGTTTGGAAAAAGAATTTTAAAGATGCTTTCACTCTTAGGTTCCGGGTTGACTCTTTATATCAAGTTGGTGGAAGTCCGTTGAGGATCATGTCTTGCGACACAACTCTACAGTCTGAACTATGGCACCGGAGGTTTGCCCAACTTCATTATAAGGCTCTACCCAATGTGAGACAGATGATGACAGGGATGCCCGAGTTCAAAGTGGAGCATGAAGTGTATGTCCGGGATGTGTCGAAGGAAAGCTCAAAAGGGGACCATTCCCCTCAAACCATAGCAAGACCTCAGACATTTTGCAGTTGGTTCACTCCTACATATCTGGTATGATGCCCGTGAACTCTTAGGGAGAATATTTATACTATCTCACTTTTAAAGATGATTATTCTCACAAGACATGGATCTACTTCTTGAAAAAGAAGGATGAAGTGTTCACCTGGTTCTGACACTTCAAAGCAGAGTTGCCGGGGAGCGCTCCCACCCCCCTTCGAACCCACTCCCAATCCGCGCTTTGGGCGGGAGCAAGTCGAGAGCGCGCTCCCGATAAAAAAATTTGCGCTCCCTGCCAAAATCGAGAGCGATATTGGGAGCGTCGCTCCCGGAGCGAAAATTACAGCTCGGGAGCGATCAAGGAGCGATCACTCCCGATCGCTCCCGAGCGTTAAATTTTCGCTCCGAGATAGATAAGATAAGATAAGATAAGATAATTTTATTACTGTCCAACAGATGACCATAATAGGTCAACGGGACTATCAGTTTACAAGTGATTATATCATGCAAGTCGGTGGACCAAACGGTCCCCTTTAACATTTCTTTTAAAAGCAGGAAATACATCTAAAGTGTGAATGAAGAAGCAAGAAGCACGCGGCTTCGGAACAAAACGTTGTGATGAAGCAGCGAAGAAGGAGAAGAATAAGAAGGGGGGAGTCCCCTATCTGGCCCCCACTCCTAACATCCGAGGTCGAGAGAAGAAAACTGAGAGAAGTTCGTCAAAGTCTGTTGTCTTGTGGGCATACTGGGTTGTCTTTAATGTCGCCTGGAAGTTCTAAGGCGCCCCCTAGGGGTGGAACCGATCCTGGGGCACTGGTGCAGTCTGGTGGGCCGCCCCCCTCGGGATCACATTGATCTGGTCTCAGTGTCTGTGGGTCGGTCTATGGTTCTTTTGGTGCCCCACGCTGAGGGTAGCGCTCTAAAGAAGTCTGTGATCTTTTGCGTGGTGTCCAATCTGGCAGGGGGTTGAAGGAAGCGGGCCCAAAATCTGAAGGCCTCCTGGAGATAAAGTGCTAGGCATCTCGGGTCAACATATCTGAGGAAGCTGGACAGGGTCCGAGAGGACCTGAAGAGGCAATGGAAACGGCCCCAGATCTCGTAGTACGCAGGGCACCCGAAGATCAAATGTGTCCCTGTCTCTATCTCCTGGAGGTTATAGAGCTGGCAGATCCTCGCTGCCCTATCAATGTGGTGGTATGTCTCCACCCGGAGCCTGTGAGATCAAACTCTGAATTGCCCGAGGGGAATTCTAAGGGCATGCATCCAATGCTGGGATGTGTACTAGGGTCTGATGATGAGCCCATCCTTGATCTCCAGGCAATGCTCCGCGTAGAAGGCCATTTTAGGGCGCAATCCATTGGGAGGATTGGTCCATGTAATCTGAATGTAACGTCTATAAATATCTTCCTTCATGATTTTATTCATCTCTTGCTGATCTGGAAGGAAGTGGCCTGGAGCATTCAAAGAGTATTGAAAAGGAGGGAGATGCTCAATCTGGATTCCTAAAGCCTCCAGAATCTCTATCACACTGGTGTACCAACATTTGGATCAGCCAGTCTGTGTACGGGCGATGTTCTCCGAGGAACAATATGCTAAATATGGGTATCTGTCACGACCCTCCCTCGCGTCCGCCAGGCCACGAAGTCTGTGTAGGAGTGACACTAACCTGAATATCACCTCTACGCGGAAAGGTCGAGCCCCGAACTTGGAAAGAATAATGTGCTGGGGAACTGTCTGCTTGCACCTAATGAAACGAAGCAGAAGGAGGGTCTGGACTCGCTCCACTGAAGCCCAATCTGACTCTAGGAGAGAGGGACCCCAAATCTCTGAGCCATATAGCACTATGGGGCGAACCAAGGTGTCCATGATGCTCATTTTGGACGAGATGTCCTGGAAATGGTGTCGGAAACACTGTCTCTCCAGAAGGGCTAGGGAGCCATACCCTTTGTTGATCCAAGGCTGGAGGGCTGGCCGCAGGCTGAAGCGAGGTCCTGAAAACTGAACTCCCAAATATGTATAGGTGTTGACAATCTCGATCTCTTCTCCTTTAAATAGGAAGTGGAAATCAGAGGCTTTTTTGACTCCGTTGAAGATAATCACTTTGGTTTTGCCCAAGTTTACATTTAGATGCCTCCAGTCACAAAAGGTTGTGAGCACATCCAGCTACCTTTGAAGGCCTTCATGGGAGGAGGCAATGAGGACAATATCATCTGCAAAGAGAAGGATGGAAATTAGGACCTGGTTAAGAAGACATCCATCTGTATCCTGAATATGCTCCCGGAGGAAGGACTCAAGTTCATCGATATAGATCCCGAACAAAGTAGGAGAAAGGGGGCATCCTTGCTTGACTCCAATGGTGCTTCGGATAAAATCTGACATTCCTCCGACTGTGCGGAGACGACCAAGGACGGCCTCATAAAGGCTCATGACAGCGTTTAGAAGAGTCGAGGAAATACCAATCTCTCTTAACCTCTGGAAGATATCTTCCCTCGGGACAGAGTCAAAGGCCTTCCGGAAGTCTACAAAGCAGCAGTATACTTTAGAAGATCGATGCTTGGCCTCCTTGATTACCGCACGAAGAGTAAAGATGTGGTCGATCATTTGGTGGCCTGGGCGGAACCCTGCTTGGCCTTTGGCCCTGAGTTGTCTCTGCTCAAGGAAATGGGAGAGTTTCCTATGGAGTGTTGTGGCATATAACTTGGAGAGTGTGTGCCCAACCATGATTGTCCTGTAGTTGTTGGGATCGGAGGTAGGCCCTGACTTGTGGATCGGGTAGATAATGTGGTGTGACCAACTATCCGGAAATCCATCTCGAACCACCTGATTGAAGAGGTCTACACCAGGAGCGTTCCGCACGGAAAAAAAATTGCGAACGTGAAAAAAAAAAAAAAAATTATGTTTTAAAATCACATTGGGGCAAAAAAAAAATCATTATCACTTGAATGAGTTGAGTAGAAGGTGGAGAGCAAGAGCAAAGGAGCGAGGAGAAGTGAGCAGCAAGCGCTGAGGAGCAAGGAGCAAGCCTGCAAAAACGTTAGTAACTTAGTAATTTAGTATTTTAAACCTTAGTTAGGTAGTAATTTAGTTTAGTTTAGTTAGTTTAATTTAGTTTAGTTTAGTTTATTAACTTTATTTAGTAAAAAAAATCATGAATCTAAATTAAATTAATTAATCCAAATAAATTAAATTAATTTTCTCATTCATATTCCCATTCCCATTCCCATTAAATTTTGCAGATTCAGAAGCCTACAAATATCAAACATCATGGACCTGGCTATATTCTTGGCATTTTCCTCTTCTTGGTCCCTTTTATGGTTATTATGGTGCTGGAGAGTAGGAAACGGAGGGGCCAAAATGAAGAGGGGGATGAAGAAGCTGGAGAAAGTAGATTTGATGAAAACCCCGGTGAGGAGGAGCTGGAGAAGGGTGAACATGACTCTCAAAAAACTAAACAAGACCAAACCCCATTGTGGAAATACGTTAACAAGCCTGAAGCAGGGAGGGGGTGGAACCACTAAATTTCATTGCCCCCATTGCCTCAATAATTATACAAGTTCATACACCCATGCCAGAAAACACCTCTGTGGGAAAAGGCCATGGGATGGAGATAAACAAATAGGAATCAAAACTTGTCCAGCGATGTTAGCAGCGGATAGAGCCAAATACATAAGGGGAGAGGAGGAAGCCCAATACAAATCTAAAAAATCAGGGGGTTTCTTTGAACCAAGCTCACAATCACAAGCACAAAGAACTCCTTCAGCATCCTCCCAAGGCAGTGGATATGGAGGCACAGGGTCATCAGCGTTAAGGCGTAGAACCATATTAGATTTCCTTGACGAGGGGTGTAGAAATGATGTGGATTCAAAGGTTTATAAGTTTCTCTATGAATGTGGGATACCATTCAATGTTCTTCGCTCACCTTATTGGCACGAAATGGTTTCTGCCATAAATGATGCCCCTAAAGGATACAAGAGCCCTAGGTATGACAAGGCAAGAACCGTTGGACTTAATCATGAAAAAGCAAAAATATCACATTCTTTGAATAAAATGACAAGTTCTTGGACTGACCATGGGGTGTCCATTGTATCTGATGGATGGACAAATGTAAAAGGCAAGCTATTGATAAGTGTTCTTGCTGTGTCTGTTAGTGGTCCCATGTTTCTAACTACACATGATTACTCAGACAAGTTCAAGACCGACATCAACATTACAGAAGCATTACTTGAAACAATTGACCGTATTGGGCCATACAATGTCATCCAAGTCATCACTGATAATGCTCCTAATTGTAGGGCAGCGGGAGCAATTATTGAGGATAAATACCCCAACATATTTTGG